>VCRD01004168.1:0-46410 GCA_006783055.1 Trinorchestia longiramus
GAGGTGAAGTAGTGTAACTAGTTACTGCGAGGTGAAGTGTTGTGGTGTAACTAGTTACTGCACGACGTGGATATTTCTGCCAGTGCATCTTTATTTTCATTCAAAATCGCTAAAAAAAACTTCATACGTTTAATTAGAGTAATTTTTTCACTATGTTCAATTAAGTGCATTAATTTCATTATACTGCGTTAAAGTTTTTATTACTTATTGTCTAGAATTTATGCTTGATTTTTAGATTACAAATCCCCTGCTCTGCTGTTTACTAGAACGGAGTAGTGGGGTTTGTAAGAGTCGGTTTTCACTGAAAAAGAATTCCCAGTTCCCTCGACTTGGCCCTCACTACCACGACACAAGTCAGCACTTGGACTCCAGAAACACCAGAATACAATTCAGTCTTAACATCTCACAGTTAAGAAGTACATCTGTAAGATTTAAAGATGACTTCGATCTATATCTGTAAAACCAGTCATTAATATCGCAAAATTTGGTTGCAGATTTAAATTTTCGGATCGACGTACGCAAGGAATAAATTCATTTAAAGTTACGAGAGTGATCTATTCAAATAAATACTCCAAGTATTGTCTGCATTCTTGAAAAAATCAAGTACCGATTCAAAATGCCAGAATCGTAAGAGGAAAAGCTTACATAATGGCCGATACATCATTTTCCAAACTCCTACGTCCAGTTCTACGGGGTTTTAAATCTTCGGAATCTTTCATGCGAACACAACGCGGAGACCCTTACTAAAGCGGAGAATATTCTGTTCTTTTCTGCTTTTCTTAAAATGATTTGAACATTAAAGTCTCGAGTGGGTACAAACAATTCAATCTATATCTTCCTCTGCATTCTCCAACTTTTCCTTCACAAAAACTATCCAAATTAGCATTTCATTGTGGGCTTGCTTCTGAACTGCTGTACTCAGTAGGCCGTACCTACAACATTCATTTCTTGGGATGCATTGTTCCGTTGCGTTCTTTCATCGAGCAACTCGTATGGCGAGCATTTGTACGCACACGAGCATAATTTGGCTGGATGTTTTGCACCGCTGCACTCGAGTTTTACGACATCCAGCCTGGCCGAAATTCCGGCAATTTTTTCTCGCCTGGAAACGGTTGGAGTGCTTTAGCAAAGAAAATTACCTTCCGGCATCAGTTACTGAATCCGTATTTTTCTGTTCCTGTTGGATAGGATTGTTCCGTGGCCTAATTATAACTTGCTACTTTCTTGGAAAACGTTGAGAATTTTATTCCCTGGAAGTGTTTTGACAATGTTTTTCTAGAAAGATTTCCTTAGAGAACAGCTTAGTGTGTAACTCTTTCTATTCAAATGTGCGTCATTTTAATAGACGAAATCCAACGTCTTCTAGAATTCTTAGCACTGTACTATGTAAACCTCTGCTCAAAGTATCTGCCTCCTTGCTACAGAGACTGTAATTTTTAACTATGATCTCACTACTCAATTAATTACAAACACAATTTATAAGACAAAATAACACCAGAGGCAGTCAAGAAAAGCAAATATGGACAGAAGGCTGGAAACACTCTTGTTGCTGCTTCCAGCACGTCCATCTTTCCGGGCTGCAAAAATACTTGACAATTTTCAGTACGCTGAGCAAATGAGTTGGTTTTATATTTTATTTCAAGAAATTGTGAATAAACGTTTGAAAATGAACGTGTTTTGATAGCAGCCCCGAAAACTAGGTTCCTTATGACGTGAAGCATAATTCAAAAAGCGCGTGGCCACTTCCCTGCTGATGCAACTGACTACTGACATCAAACTTCTACAGAAATTTTGTTTGATCAAACTCATCATTGCGACTCTTTTCTAGTTTTCGTCAATATGGTCATTAATAAAATTACCACATGAATTATTTCTATGTCTTTGACACATTTTACGCGCCTCTCTATTTATTTCTACCCGAACTCCATTTCGCAATTCCCTACAAACATCGCTATGAAAAAATCTTGATCTCGGCATTCCCATTACACCATCAGATCCAGCTGGCGAGCATCTGCATGTGCGTCAACATCTCGGCGTCGGTGTCGCTGGGTTGTCTGTTCGTCCCTAAAGTTTACATCGTCATCTTCCAGCCAGAGAAAAACGTTCGTCAGGGCTCAGGTCAGGGCAAGGTGAGGTGTATGAGGCGCATGGCTGAGGGGCTGCCTGAGAACGTGTGTACGAATGAGTCTTCCCTTTCTTTATTTACATTAGGAGCAGTGGGCGGAGCTTCTTTTTACTACACGGGCAACCCGCGTGCCCATGTTGTGGATATTTTACTACACATATTATATATATACTATATATATTATACATATATTTTACCACACATATGTTTTCCACATATTTTGATAGAAAACAACAACAAAAAAACATGAATTTCCAAAGGGGAAACGTTCACTAAATGAATAATTACATTCAGAAAGGGTATTAAAAAATACTGGTCCCTTAAAATGTAGTTTGAAAATGTGGGATCAACAATAAGAAAAAAATTATGGAAATAAATTGGAAAAAATGATTGTCTGTTTCTGAAAAAAATCGACAAAAAACTTTGTTTTGACCGTACGCTGCTCTAACTCTTGAGTTATAGTAAAGCCTCCAGATGTCACAATTTTCAACTAGTAAACATAATTACTTCAATGATTTGATTTTTAAAGCCTTTTCAAAATAATTTTTACATTTTTTCATTTAAGCATTTTTCTCTCTGATGACACGAATATAAGGAAGCATTTTAGTTCTATTGGAAATATATAGTCTAATTTTTTTAGCCCTGCATCCAGAGTGCACGCTACGAGGTGCTCGAAATAATGAAATATGAGGGCATAAAGAAATTATAAACACGAACCTGAGTTCAGCACTGCACTCAAGGGCATAAACCATGAATACATCATGGTGATATACCATGCTGGTGACATGTTATTCATGGTGATATACCATGCTGGTGACATGTTATTCATGGTGATATACCATGCTGGTGACATGTTATTCATGGTGATATACCATGCTGGTGACATGTTATTCATGGTGATATACCATGCTGGTGACATGTTATTCATGGTGATATACCATGCTGGTGACTTGTTATTCTTGGTGATATACCATGCTGGTGACATGGTATTCATGGTGATATACGTAGAACTGTGATTTATCAACACAATAAACGATTTCAACAGGAGTCGAATAGATTTTTAATTTCATCACACACAACAAATAAAATTAATTCGCCACATGATAAGACAAAGTATAAATGTTAAATTGATTAATTAAAGTACATAAATAAACAAATTATTTCTAAACTTGCACAGTAAGATTTTTTTGTTGATTCCCTATACACAAAAATTCAGAATCCATTGTGGCCTGCATGAAGTGATGAGTGGATCGAGGAATGAATGCTGCTTCAGCTTCAGTAGTTTGCGTTTGTTCTGTAGTGTTAAACTTACTGTGTGTTAGTGTGCGGTGGAGGTCGTCGTTGTTCGTACTTTGAATATCAGTCAACGTCTCAATACAGTCCGTACGAAACGTATTTTATAAGAAATTATTCTGCTGACGTTTTTCCGGACTAGTTTCAAAGTTCCTGAACTATCTTGGTGGTATTCTTATGCAGAAGTATTATTTAATAACAAATTCTTTAGATTATGTAGTGTAAGAGAAAACGATGAATCAGCACTTCAAAATCTCTTCGACCTTTTCGGGTTGAGAAGTTGCCACGAAACTGGAAAAAAATCTACGAAAAAATACTTTCCTAAGTACAGCAGAGCTTGGCGAGAATAAATTATTGTATTTCAGAAGACTAACTCGGGTACGGAGGACATATTTTACCCTAATCTCACCTTTATTTTTCTCTACCACAAGGTCCAGCACAAACCAAAAATTTACTCTTTATTTATTTTGCAATTAACATCTCTCCAGCTCCCACCAAAGCCCACGCTGTCGTGAGATGCTCGCAATTAATTTCAATTATGGGCAAGTATAACATATCAAATTAATATTCATTTTTAATTTAGTCATATGATAAACTAATTGATAATTAAATAAAGCATACGAGCATTATTTCAGAGCTTTGGTTTCATGTGTTCTGCTACTGTGTTCCAAAATGACATGTTTTTTTATAACTGTGTTCCAACACACATGTTCGAAAGAAAATTTACATATTATTGCCTATTATTCGATATTGCTGACCAAGCTCTTTACAAGTGTAATTTTCATATAACATTTGCTTTAAAATGTTTTATGGAATTTAGGTATCAATTTGTTCTTACTGCAGAAGTGCACTGTATTACATCTTTGTACTGTACATTGCAAGTGAGTATAAAGTACACAAGCATTTTTCCTTCAGATTACCATTCACGGTTATCCACTTGAAGACTTTGATAATCGTCAACAAACTCAGTACATGAGTAAAGATTTAACCAATTTTACGCTAATCTCATTTCTACTCTCTCACGCCACAAACAAAATCTGGCCGAGTGTGAGATTTCATCTCGCCTTTACTTTCTTTTACGAACAAAAACTACGCTAGTATGAGATTCTAAATTCCAATTTTACTTTAATCTCACTTCTATTTTGATACACCACAAGAATCCAGCGCAAACAGTAACAATTATGAGATTTCAAAGACCGATTTAGCACTAATTTCTCCTCTATTCTCTCGTACCACAGGGGTCCAATACAAGCAAAATCAACGCCAGTATGAGATTTTAAGGACCCGTTTTGCGCTAATCTCACCTCTATTCTCTCCTATCCCAGGATCCAACACAAACAAAAGCTATGGGGCTCCAGGAACAAATTTTACGCTAATCTCACTTTTATTTTTCAACACAGGGGTCCAGCACAAACAAAAACTTCGCCAGTATGAGATTTCAACCAAAGTCGCCGACAGCTCAATCGGTTCTGTCCAGCAACCACTCGAGCAGCCTGTCGCCCGCTACAAACGCTCTGCTTCCCCCTCCCCCTTCCCTCACCCTCACCCTTCCCCCTCACCAGCCCCCACCCACTATCAGTCGGCAAGTCAGGGTAAGTGGGCTTTTTTTTCTTATTTGTCGCTCCTTCCAGGGCGTTGAGTGGTATGCTTACTGACGGACTGGTAGGCGTGAGTGCAGGGTTCGATCTCGAGCGCTGGGTGACTGTTTGCACTGGTTCAGGAAAATTTTGGAAGAATTATTTTGATGTGGATAATTCATTCACAATTAAAAGGCTTGTCCATGGACTTCCTAGGTATGAGAACACTCACAATGAAGCATATTATTTTATCAAATTCACTCTGTTGTGTGTCCTGTACATATGTTTTAAAACTGTCATCATTATGGTGACGGTTCCATACTCTACTAGTATCTATATATTAATACGTTTAAAACTAAGTTCGTGTGTAACGCTCCTCATTATTATGAAGTTGCCGTGACTGGCGGTATTGTGTCTACGAAGATACCATATACATATACGGGGTCGTATTTGCCCTTGTGGCTGGAGATCAAGAAGAACAATAATTATTTGACTTTGTGGCGAGAGATCAAGAAGAATAATTAGTAACTAATCAGTAAACGAGAGTATGAAAAGTACCAATAAATACTATCATCCCATGATTTATTAAACTACTCACACTGCGTTCGCCCTTCACAATGGAGCAGAGGAGAGAATTAGCCAGAGAGAGACAAAGATTTCGAGATAGACTAAGAACGGAAGAAAGGCAATCTTTTCGAGATATGAACAGGAACTTTATGGTACGAAGAAGACAAAATATGAATGCCACGGATAGAGAGCATGAATTGGTGGAAGCTAGGAATAGAGCAGCCGCAAGAAGAGCTCGCATGACTCAATAGGAAAGAAATGTTTACTTGAACGATTTAAGAAATCGTTACCAGGAAAGAAGAGCGAATATGAGCCAAGAAGAGATAATTGAGTATAATTCAAATATGAGAGCACGAAACCAAGAACGAAGGCTGAACACAATTCAAATAAATAACGAACAATTTAATATAGGTCTCTCGAATGTCATATGTCGCTTCTGTTCTGCTTTTATATTTCAAGGAGAGCTACTAAATTGCTGTCACAATGGGAAAGTTCGCTTGCCCTCTTTACAAGAATGCCCTCTAATACTTCGAAGATTGTTGGAGTGTAAAATTATATTTTTACCCTAATGTAAACTGAATTATATGAAAACTTTGCATTGCATAAAAATTTGATTTCAAATTACAGTAATTATTTCAGGAATCTTTCCATATCAAAGAATGCCTATATAATACATTTCCTTCATAATTAACCTTATATGCTTGGAAGTGAGTTAATTATTGAAATCGTGTAATCTACACTGGTTTCTGCTAGTTTTCATTATCATATGTAGTCAAAGTGCTTAACCAATCTAAAATTATGTGTAATCTACATACATAATAGACAATGTATATCTATCTCTCTTTCTCTCTCTCTTTATCTATTTGTGTGTCCGTCCCATTACTTCCTATCTATTCCTGAAAAAAATTTTTGAACTGGAATCAGAATGGGTATGCATGTATTATAAGAATTGTATTGTGAATACCAAAACCGCTGGATTACTACAAAATCAGGTAATTTTCCCCCGTTATTAGCGTCCTACTCGTACACGACTATGTTATCGGTGGATAAGATACAGCATGGAAGTTCTTTATATACTAGTGTACCCGTGCCATCAAAAATGATGGTAAATACTGTTCTTGCAGCTATTCTTTCTTGCACTGGTATTCTGTGATTCCTTCTACGAACATAACGCTGGTCATCATCCTCCTGTTCACGCCTCTGCGCCTGCCTTAGTCTTGCTGCTGAGCGTATGGCCTCTAGTCGTTCTTGTGCACTACTTGCATACTGATCCCGCCTCTGTTGCCTTACAGCAGCTTGTTGTTCTTGAGATAATCTTTCTCTCGCTCTTCTTTTTCGCTCTCGATTCAGTCTTTTATTTCTTTCGAGAGGAGTTTCCATGCTTAAGCTTATTTCAAAGGTAACTTATTTTTTTGTGATAGTAATAAACACTTACTCTACAGTATTTTTGGGCCGCAAGAGGAGTAATTATAGCCATTCGTGTCATATCCTAGATACAGAAATTCACCATTACTGAAAGCAACTGCGAGCTTGTGTATGTATATTGTAATATGCAATACTCCGCCGAACTCCCTATCCACGAAACGGACTCTAGTATATAAGGCTCTGGAGCTCTCTAATTTTTTTGAAAGTGACTTATTATAGTGCACTTGTACAGCGAAAATGAGTGTATTAATATACCAGTGAACTGAAACCAAGACCGCCAATGCTAATTTCTTCCTATCTATTCTTAAGAGCGTGATACCAAACATATAAATATATATATATATATATATATATATATATATATATATATATATATATATATATAAGCACACGACGGTCATTCTTATTATTAGATTAGATATCTATGTTGGTCTGTCCCATTACTTCCTATCTTTTACTGAAGAAAATTTTTTAAATTGAAATCAGAACGGGTATGTATGTATTATAAGCATAGTATTGTGGATACTAAAGGCACCGGTTTACTATAAAATACTCCATTTTTTCACGTCATTAGTCTTCGTCTCTTATACAGCCATGTTATCGGTAGACAAGATACCTAATGGAAGTTCTGTATAAATTCATGAAAAATAATCAGGTTCTGATAGTACCACGGGTAAAACTGAAAATTGTATTTTATTTCATAGATCCTTAATTTCATTACTTTTAAAGCGTGAAATTTCTACTGGTACTATTTAGGCCATCGGTAGATAAGATACAGAATGAAAGTTCTGTACATATTCATGAAAAATATAATTTAAAACATTATAATTCGTTGTAAATCTTTAATACTTTTGTCCTTATAGTAATTTGAAATTCTACGTTTTAGATTTATCTTATTTGAGATCATTATACAGATGAGTGCATTAAGGTTTTACAACGAATAATTGTGTTTTGAATGGATAATTTTCATTTATTTCATTCAGAATTTCCTTTGTGCATCTTATCTATAAGGTCACCAATAAAGTTCTGTCCGTTTTTTGATTAGCCATTGAATGAAGTTGAAACAGAGACCTGAATGCGGCCATTAAACAGGACAGTACTCTAACGTGTGGTGAACTTGCAAGACAGTTCACCGTTTCCGATGAAACGGTTTGACTTCACCTGCACCGCATAGGTAAGACGCACAAACTGAACAAGTGGGTTCCGCACATGCTGTTGGAGGTCCACAAGAGATAACGAGTGGCAGCCTGCGTATCCCTGCTTTCTCGCCCCCGCACCGCATCCTTATTTAATCGAGTGTTTGCCAGTGATGAAAAGTGGGTTCTGTACGAAACTCCCAAGCGTTCCAGACATTGGATGTCACCTCAAGATGCTGTTCCTCTTACCGCAAGACCACCCATGCACCCACGCAAGATTACGCTTTGTGTCTGGTGGACAGGTCGTCAAGTGGTTCATTATGAGCTGCTACCAACGTGCCAAACGGTCACTCGAGACCTAAACTCGCAGCAACTGGAACGTGTGCAACAGGCATTGTGCCAGAAGGAGCCAGCATTGGTGAATCGCAAAGATGTGCATTTCCTCCATGACAATGCCAGGCCGCATGTCGCGCGAGTGGTCAGGGATTCCATACAGCAACTTGGGTGGGAGATTTTGTGCCATCCACCTTATTTACCTGACCTTGCGCCATCCGATTACCATCTCTTCCACACCCTGGATGATCATTTTCGAGGGAAATCCTTCACCAATGAAGCAGACTAGCACTAAGCCCTCACAGACTTCTCTGCGTCCAAAACCCTCGAGTTTTACCGCAAGGGAATTGAACAACTGGAGACACGTTGGCAGAAGGTGCTGGATCTCGACAGCGATTACTTCGAAGACCAAATATAAGTTACACATACTGTGAAGCGTTTTCTTTTTTCATTTAAAAATGGACATAACTTTTCTGGTTTCCCTGTACCTATAACATGACCCAGATAGTACCCGTTGAAATTCCTTGGCGCAAAAGTGACTAAATTAAGGACCTATGAAATAATTTACATTTTTCCGATTTACCTGTGAATATTTGTCATAAATATATACAAAACTTCTATTCTGTTTCTTATCTACCGATAGCATGGCCGTGTAAGAAATAAAAGCTAATAACAGAAAAAATACAGTATTTTATAGTGATCCTGCACCTTGGGTATTCACAATACGATGCTTATAATAGATACATACCTGTTATGATTTCAATTTAACAATTTTTCTTTTCTTCAGTAATAGATAGGAAGTAATGGAACGGACACACAGAGAGAGAGAGAGAGAGAGAGAGAGAGAGAGATGGATATGCACTATCTTTTATATATGTAGATTATTATAATAGCAATATCATATCTTGATTAATATATTGATTATATGTATTCTTCCGTTGAAAACCAATGAAGTGTTTTCCTATGATGAAAGTAAATTTGTGTATGAAATTAGTTATGTTCTCCATTTATAATAACAAGTTTCTTATTAGTATTAACGATAATAAATGTGATGTTATCATTCATCATACGACATGTCAGCAGTATATCAATAATGCTTAAGCAATTACACTATATAATAATACACAGTTTGTTGCTTGCTTGGGACATCGCCGTTGGTATCCACAATACAGTACCCTACCGAATTTCCTCCTATTTAAATCCTTAAGAGCGTCACAGAGGGACAGACCAAGCAAGCAAGCAACAAACTGAGTGTTATTATATAATCAAATATGCCTGCTTAATGTTGTATTTTATTTTTATGTCCATAACAGATAAACGGGGAATCCCTGACGGCGGCTACAATAATGGTGAAGAGATCCGTAGCTTCTTCGGGAGCCATTACCTAGGGGCGGCGAGAGGTGCTGCTTTAACTTCCACTGGAAATCAAAGTTCTTCTTCAGTAAAGACGCAGCGATCACCGTCAGGTTCATCCTCAGCAGTGGGTCCAGACACAGATGCTCAATTTAGCTCATCCTTAAACGACCGTTCATCGTCCTTGCTACCTTCTAAACAAGACTCAACCCAGTACGCATCATGTGAATCCATCGTGTCTGGGAAAGGGAGAGTTTCTGTTTTGAAAAAGTCATCGCAAAGCTCGCTTAATTCCATATTGTCGACCAATTCGTGCTTGAAAACGGTTTCTGTAAATGCTGAACCTCGATCATCGATGTCAAGGAAAGAGAGACACGGAGTTTCTTTTGCAGTTCCACACCACGAAATTGAAACTCAGTCCTGGGAACCTCTTGGTTCCGTCCAACATCAGCAGGATTCTCTTTCTTACTCTGAAATTCCTCCGGAAGAAGAAAGTCCAGGGCCAAAGACGTGTACTATCGGTACGTCTACTTATCTAGAAGACACGTCATGTGATCATTTCAGTAACATAGATGAATTTGGAATAATTGTTGGGGCGAGCAGTCACAGCAGCTTACTGAGTGGCTCCTACAGCTTTGACCCAGTTTTCAGCACGGACGATGATGCAAGCACCACCAAGAAGTCTAGTCCAATGCAGTTGCCCAAAAGTCTTGAAGTTGATCCATGGAGAGTAGATAGCATTAGTGCGTTTGGTACAGACCAAAACAACTCTCTTGTTCGGAAGGATACTCCTCCTCCCAAATCTGTAATTCCTCGATACAACGAAAAAGATCTTAGAGAATTTATCAGGAGAAGGAACACTGGGAACCTGTCAATGTCAACTCAAACCTTAAGGAAATCTAGGGGGATTTCGAGTGAAAATTTAGTTTCAAAATGGGATTCAAATGAGGCTTCATTGAGTTCACTGGATCAAAACATGCCTCTTCTGTACAACGATGACAAAGAAGTTAGATATGAAAATATCGCTACCATTTCAGCCGCTATTAGAGACACAACCAAAACTTCTGACGATATGGTCTTGAATATCATAAAGAAAATCAAGTCCCCTGATGAGTCAACTTACCTTTAGGTAAACCCTCTGTTGAAATGTACAATCAAATTCCCAATGTAATGACAGTTTTCTTCATGGTACCCTCCGTTAGCTCGTTGATTGTCTATGCGTGTACAATCATTCACGTATAAGAAAATTTATTGAAAGCGTTAGTGGAACTGTAAAATAAATCATCAATCTTCAATACCAGTAGAAAAGAAGAGGGAAATCACATGGTCGCTCATCGAAAGTAAATTACAGCAGTACAACTCTCAATTTCCCAGAATAAACAACGAGGATGAAACATCCATCAGTGAGGTAGCAAGCGAGACAGAGACACAACTCTGGAAAAAAGAACAGGACAAGATTGGGTTCAAAAGTTCACAACTGCTGTGACTTGAGGTGGACTGGCAGCAGCTGCGTCCTGAAGGAAGATATGAACTTGATTTTTGGTGGCAGTTAAATTGCACCTCGCAATCCAACCAAAAAACTTTGTTATCTCCTCAGAATTTTTAGCTTAGAGCTTAGTGGTAAATAGTTGGTATGGTCGTTGTTAAGTTGCTGACTAATGTAGCATCAAACTCATCCTTTCGTCCCAAAGAATAAAGGTTGTAATGAGGCCAGATACGTAAAATTTATTGAATAATTTGACGAACATCACACGTCTAATTTATACTCGTGTTGATTCATTGAATATTGTTCCTATGAATTGGTATTACTTTTTCATGTTAATTTTTTTATTCTTGTTATAGCGTAATAAAAATGTTGATACTAAAATTGAAGAAAATTTATTCGAAGAATGATATATTCTCCTATTACTTATTACCTCACTACGATATCTAGTATTAAAGCTCATATTACTCTAGGAAAATATTTGTTAACTAATACTATCGAAGATGAAGTATTATATATGAGTATTGCATATGTTGTCAAGGCAACTCTCATTGCTCTTTAAAGTTTTTAACCATATGAACACTAAATTGTTTTTCAATTATATAGCTTGAGATGTCAATAAGAATGAAAAAATTATTCTGCCATTCAAGATATCGAGGTTTTCTTCAAGCATCATCTCAGTACGTGTCGAGTTTTATGTGTATGCACTTAGTCCATGAATCAAATGTTAGGACAAAATGTATTAAATAAAATCCACGCCGCATATGTTCTTGCCCAAACATTATGGATTAATAAATTAGTTATTGGGTAGCAGCCATGTGACTTGGGTAGCAGCCATGTGACTTGGGTAGCAGGCATGTGACTTGGGTAGCAGCTATGTGACTTGGTAGCAGGCATGTGACTTGGGTAGCAGGCATGTGACTTGGGTAGCAGGCATGTGACTTGGGTAGCAGGCATGTGACTTGGGTAGCAGCCATGTGACTTGGGGAGGTAGCAGTCATGTGACTTGGGTATGAGCCTAAGAATGGACCACTTAGTTTTTTCTATGTTATACTGTATTTAAATGAAGCAAAAAATTAGAAATGGAAGTTGATTTCAATGGAGCTCCGATATAGTAGTAAATTGATTTCACCATAGAGGTATGAAAAATAGATGTAGTACCACCTCTCCTTATAATCAACACGAACTGAGTCAAGCTGAATTGTCATATTTTCTAAATTTGATCTATTTTGTAAAATTATGAACTGTTAAATTTATTTCAAAAAATCAAAATATTACATAGTTTGTGCCATAAGTCTTGTGTTCAGTCCCAGTTCAAAAGAAGTAAGTAGATTCCATTTAATTTAATTTAAGGAATAGCTGTTTAGTCATAAACTTCAGCCCAGACAGAAGGAGAACTTCTTCAAAGTCTATTCGCTCATTTGAATTCAAGCTTTCGTTGAACACAAACTGAATTTCTACAAGTTGTCAGAACAAGACCTCTGCAGAGAAGGTAGAATTACGAAGTAGAGATTCTACCCACATTTGACAAAGCGAACTGCATAATCTAATACAGGTCTGGGGTAAGATTTTACCACTAGTGGTATAACTTACAACACTGGTCGTATAACTTACAACACTGGTCGTATAACTTACAACACTAGTCGTATAACTTACAATACCTGTCGTATAATGTACAACAATTAGGTCAGCTACCCGGTCATAACGTCAGTCATGGCTCTCAGTTCCTGAAAATTTGAACATTTTCTTATGAGATTGAGCGATTTTGAACAACGCTCAACACCATAACAATTCTTGTTTGTTGTAAGTGTAACCAAAAGAAAGGGGAGTGTTGTGGTGGGGTAATTAGCCCTGTGGGTATTTCCAGCTATTTAAAAAAAGATAAAACATTCGAGATGTACGTTCAAAAATATTTGAAATCATTTTCCAAAAGATCATTTTCCAAAAAGAGGTTCTAGTTGAGTGCGTGTCCAGTAATTTTCATGTACTGTACACACCCAACAAACGAGCCTGCTTTTTCATACATCAGTTTAGTATTTTTCATGTTTACGAGCCTATTTTTTATTCATTTAGCAAGCCAAATCTCTGTTAACAAGCGCGATCAGTGACTTGTACAACAAATATGAAAATACTGTAGAATAAAAAATCGAACGCGTTAACCGAGTGTCCATGCATTGTGTGACCTGTACTGGAAGAGCAAGTATCATAGTATCAGTTTTCGTGATATAAAATTTTATGAAATAATAATTTGATAATTTTACAGAATGTTCATAATGATTTGTTCATGTTTTATATTAGAGGTATGAAATTTTCGTGCATTTTGTGTGTGAGTTTGAAAACATCTATTTTTTCTGTGTTTAAAGCTGAAAACATTTTTGTTCCGCATCATAAACTTCCTTTAATTACTGTAAAAGCTGAGTGAAGCTCACACGGCAAAATACTCAAATGAACCAGAATCCGCCAACAATTTGTTTCATAATTGAATATAATTTTCAGGGTAAAAGCATCGTATTTTAAGCCGTCAAAATGAGAAAAACACTTCTCTATCAACACCTCGTTTCCACTAATTTATGATAAATATTTTTGTTAAAGGGGAGCTGACACCTAGTGGGCCACGATAAACATTCCTAATAATATAATGAATTTAACCTGTTTTCTTTTAAAAAATTTACCATGAAGCTCATAATTCTCGAACAACTCATACATAAGTTAAGTGTAACTTGTGTTTTGGTGGTACAACTCACTAGAATTAATATCATGCTTCAAGATTTCTCCGTCTGACCGCTACTGTTCAATAGGATAAATGGAGTGAATTGCAGAATTACTCGTCATAGTACCTGTGGTGCGTGAACGATAATTTCAAGGTTAATTATGCATAATAATGGCAATTTCGTATGTTATAAATTGAAGGATGTTCTTGTGAAATGCTGTTCCATTTTTGTCTGGGAATATTTTCTTCCGCATTTTTACTGATTTTTTTTCTCACAAAGTTCATCTCAATTTCCACTCATTTTGAAGCCAAATTATCAATTTATGATATTAAATGAACATTCTGAAGGGATCATACACTTAGTAACATTTCATTAGTTTTAGACATAGAAAGTAAATTAAATTACAGTTAATCATAATGCACACGTACACACAACATATACAGGGTGTCCCAGCAATACAGGACCCGTATACAGGGTGTCCCAGCAATATAGGACCCGTATACAGGGTGTCCCAGCAATATAGGACCCGTATACAGGGTGTCCCAGCATTATAGGACCCGTCTACAGGGTGTCCCAGCAATACAGGACCCGTATAGAGGTTGTCCCAGCAATACAGGACCCGTATACAGGTTGTTTCACCAATACAGGACCCGTATACGGGGTGTCCCAGCAATACAGGACCCGTTTACAGGGTGTCCCAGCAATACAAGACCCAAAAAGTGACATAGCTTAAAAAATTCAGTCAATGCTGCAAAATACACCATTCAAAAGAAAATAAAAAGTTTCATAATACTGAATGGTTAATAAACTGAAGAATTAAGTTGATCAGAACAAAAGCATCATCAAAGTTGATGCATGTCATGGTAATGAGGGCACATAGATTTTTAAGTAAAGGATGATCATCTGAAAAAAAATATTTCAGAAGAAGAATTGTAATTAAAATAAAACAGTTTTTACCCTCTTTACGAAGGTGCATTTGTTTTTTCTGCAACTAAAAATTTCTGAATTATGCCTGTTTATTTTCGGATCCCGTAACGCTGAGACACACCCTGCACAGCACCCATTTTTTGATAAATATTGCTTGATATTGTTTAAATATTATTAGAAATGTATTTTTCCATCGTTATATTTGCATGATGCTGACGCCTGTAGCCTTACTGAACTCCTGTGATGTCAGTCATACACACCACACAACTGCCTCTCTGAACTCCTGTGATGTCAGTCATACACACCACACAACTGCCTCTCTGAACTCCTGTGATGTCAGTCATACACACCACACAACTGCCTCTCTGAACTCCTGTGATGTCAGTCATACACACCACACAACTGCCTCTCTGAACTCATGCAATTTTTTACGTCAGCAGTTTGTTGTGAACAATCGCTTTGTGTTCAGCAATTACTTTGTGTTCAGCATTTGCATAGTGTTCAGCAATTACTTTGTGTTCAGTAATTTCTTCGTGTTCAGCAATTTCTTTGTGTTCAGCATTAATGAAGCACTAGTCACAAGATGAGGATGGGGTCTGTTGGTAGAATGAACACTGTGTGAACAGAGGTGAACACTGTGTGAACAGGGGTGAACACTGGGTGAACAGAGGGGAACACTGTGTGAACAGGGGTGAACACTGTGTGAACAGAGGTGAACACTGTGTGAACAGGGGTGAACACTGTGTGAACAGGGGTGAACACTGTGTGAACAGAGGTGAACACTGTGTGAACAGGGGTGAACACTGTGTGAACAGAGGTGAACACTGTGTGGACAGGGGTGAACACTGTGTGAACAGGGATGAAGATTGTGTGAACAGGGGTGAAAATCGTGTGAACAGGGGTGAAGATTGTGTGAACATGTAGGAAGATTGTGTAAACAGAGGTGAACACTGTGTGAACAGGGGTGAACACTGTGTGAACAGGGATGAAGATTGTGTGAACAGGGGTGAAAATCGTGTGAACAGGGGTGAAGATTGGGTGAACATGTAGGAAGATTGTGTGAACAGGGGTAAAGGTTTTGTGAACAGAGGGAAGATTGTGTGGACAAGAATGAACATTATGTAAACAAGAGTAAAGACTGTGTGAACAAAAGTGAACATTATGTGAACAGGGGTGAACATTGTGTAAGAAGGGATGAACTTCGAGGGATGTAGTGTGCACCCAGGGATAACATGGCTGACTGCTACATATTGGATGAAGAACTAAAAAAATTGAAAAAAACAGGAGTGAACACAAAAACATGAAGTGAACACAAAAACATGAAGTGAACACAAAAACATGAAGTGAACACATAAACATGGAGTGAACACAAAAACATGAAGTGAACACATAAACATGGAGTGAACACAAAAACATGAAGTGAACACATAAACATGGAGTGAACACAAAAATATTAAGTGAACACAAAAACATGAAGTGAACACCAAAACATGGAGTGAACACAAAAATATTAAGGGGAACACAAAAACATGAAGTGAACACAAAAACATGAAGTGAACACAAAAACATGAACTGAACACAAAAACATGAACTGAACACAAAAACATGAAGTGAACACAAAAATATTAAGGGAACACAAAAACATGAAGTGAACACAAAAACATGAAGTGAACACAAAAACATGAACTGAACACAAAAACATGAAGTGAACACAAAAACATGGAGTGAACACAAAAACAGGGACTGAAGAAAAAACAGAGTGAACACAAAAGGTAATCATGAGTGAACATATGAACAATCGTAAAAACTTGGTCATACGAGATTATCACAGACTATATAGTCAGAAAATAAGACATATCGTGTTCACAAAGTGAACACTACATAAACACTAAGTGAACATTGCATGAACACTAAGTGAACATTGCATGAACACTAAGTGAACATTGCATGAACACTACGTGAACGGTGTGGGAACATGAGAACATAGGCAGAACATATAATAAACAGCAGGAACACAACTCATCATATGTCTCTGTCTTTTAATAAATAAAGAAATTTTAGAATTCATTAATCATATAAAAAATTCCGCTTAGAAACATATTCAAGCATTCATTAAGCGTATAATAAATTTTACTTACAGATCTATTCAACAATTCATTCCTCATATAAATAAATCTTACTTGCTGACAAATTCCACCATGGATAACCGCAATCAGTTTTTGAATTTATTCGTATGCAAATTTTTTAAAGAGTCTGTTTGACATCACAGCGAGTTTCAGTAAGACATGAAAATTATTTCTCAATGAATAGCAGCTTATTGATGTAATTTACTGGACCAGTGATCAGCTGCAGATAAAAACAGCTGACAGTGTACCTAACAGGCATACTTGACAGTGTACCTGACAGGTATACCTGACAGTGTACCTGACAGGTATACCTGTATACATGTACCACATACATGTATCTGACAGTGTACCTGACAGGTGAACTTTGCACGAGCATTTGACAGGTGTATCCGATGGGTGTAACTAACGGGCGCACTTGAACAGGTATACCTAAACAGGTGTAACTGAACAGATGGGTCTGAACAGGTATAACTGGACAGGTGTAACTGAACAGGTGGGACTGAACAGGTATAACTGAACAAGTGTAACTGAACAGGTGTCACTGAACAGGTGGGACTGAATAGGTATAACTGAACAGGTAGGTCTGCGAGATGTACCTGCGCAGGCATGGCTATGGAAGACCACCTGGAAGTCCGGCTACTGCAGAGGACGCCACAGCTAAATTTCTTTCATTTCTTCCTCACCTGTAGTTATTCAACAAGTACAAACATCAATTCTATTTTTTTCGAATTATTTCAACTGTTATGTCCATGATTGTTTCAATTAGTGGTGATAATTAATTATAATTTCAATTAGTAGTGATAATACTGATGTTCTTTGTTGGCACATTAATATGCTTTTTTGGCGTTGATTATACTTATGCTTTTCCGTATGATAAGCTCCACACTATGGTGTTCATTATAGGTACGGTGACCAGATGTTAACTTCTCTAGGAACCCCGTGCACGAGCTCATGTATATATATAGAAGTAATAACAGTTATAGATAAATTATTGCACGCGAACAGAATGTACTATTTGTGCTAGTAAGACGTACTACATGTGTTAGGAATGTGATCACTGGTGGAAATTTTAAAGATGTTAGAGTTTATGAAAAATGACGTGTTCTCTGAAGAAAACTCTCAGGTGTTCCGACAAACCCAAGGTGTAATTGTTTTCTTGATGTACTTAGCAGTACTTTTTTGTACAGATGTAAGTTCTAGATGTTGATACATAATGTGTGAGCACAAGGTGTACGTGTGACGTAGGTGTACAGAAACTAAGACAATAATAGGAATAAAACTGTTATAAGTTAAGGTCTCTGCCACTGTTGGAGCTCAAAGAAGAACATAGATGTATAAATATCAAGAAAGTTCATACGGTAAGTTCAAATGGAGTGTAAAAAATGTGCGAGCTTTGTCCTGCCCTCAATCGGTGATGATCATAATTATAATATAATGATCACAATTGTTTTTATTTGGTGGTGTTCATGTTGTGAAAATACCAAGCCGAGATGAAAAACCACTGGAAACTTCAATCAACGGAGCGAAAATGAACACTTCAACGCGAACATTTCAACGTGAACATTTCGAGGTGAACATTTCAACGTGAACACTTCAACGCGAACACTTCAACGCGAACACTTCAACGTGAACATTTCGAGGTGAACATTTCAAAGGGACATTTCAACGTGAACACTTCAAAGTGAACATTTCAAAGTGAACATTTCAAAGGATTCAACGGTAGAAAAATGAACACAATAAAATTTAAAAACACATAAAGCAGTTGAATTTTTACCGTCACAATTCCATTTCAAAGAAGCAGGTATTACTTATACAACTTAGAGGTACCATGTGTACTCATAAAAAGGCACCATTGGTACCACATATTGGTACCATGAACAGCTCAGATACCATCTGTTGGATTACAGGTTAAAAATTAATTTTTCATAGTCTTCATAGTTCCTGTGAGGTGAACATTATAAAATACATTAGTTTTTCCGTATAAACAAACCAATGCTGTGTGAACAGCATCAAACAACACATACATCACATGTCAACACATTAATGCTATGTAAACAACATCAAACAACACATATCTCACACATAACACCAAAATAATTTACACAGACTCATCCGGGGACAAGAATAGTAATCAATAATCAATGAGCAATAAATAAAGTAACAATACATTAGAAGAAGAAGTCTATTGATTGTGGTTTTCTGTGAACATTCCCTGAGCCCAATCATCTCGACTCGGTGGCCACGGCTTGAACGGAGCCCTTATTTGTAGACATTAATTTTCCTGTTGTAATTTTGTTCTTTATGAAAGACTAAAAATTAAATTAAAGATACACCAGTGTGACGCTCAAAAATAGAAACGAACCGTATCGAAAGGAATAATATTTTTTGTCTAAAAGAAAAGAATTGTTTAAAAAAATTTTTTTTAAGACAATCCGCGTGAAGAAACTATGTTCCAACTAATGTGTTATTCTATTTCTTGTCAAGCCGTACTCTCCTGTGAAATTTTGAACAAAAATTTGATTTTTTCTTAATTTATAAAAAAGGAGGTTTTGTGTGTGAACAAGAATTTGATAAATCAAAGAACACGCCCGAGTCTAAGCCCACTCGGAAAAGTTATAGCAACAAAATTGAAAATCCGTCTTACCAAAACTATTTTTTTGGTACTCTAGAATGAAAATTATTTGTAGAAACTTGTTTGTCCGGTGTATTAAAATTCAGGTCTTATGAATCGTTCAAAGAGCATGAGGAAGATCATAAAATTAAATGCTAGAATAAATTACTCATCTGATTTCAGGATCAGTGTTTATGCGTCCAGCGTTGACATTGAAGGGAAATTTGTTCTACTCTAACTGAAATTTAGCCCTTCATGTAGAACAAAAAATTGACATCATTTTGCAGGATTGAAACTGGTTTTTACATAATTTTGTTCTATATTTCACTTGGTATTGAGTTTCCTGACAAAAAGAGTTCCTGATACTATAATTTTTTCCCTATATGACTAAGCTTCGAGTTTACTTTCTAAAAAATTCATGAAATTAAGTTTTTTTTATCGAAGCTGATGCATAGTTGGTGCGCCAGTGTTGTAAATAGATTATTTTTTCTAATGTAGTTTTCTGTGCGATGGTCGGTGTCGATGTCCATGTTTTCTGTCTGCTTTGTTGAGTGTCTTTAGATGGAATTAAGGGTGTCAGCACCAAAAATATATGCTTTTCATTATCCTTTTTCAGTAAACGTTCAACAACAGTCAACTGGAATTAACTTATTAATGTCAACTGGTAAGTCAGCTTCTTACATCAAATAAGGCACAGAATATCAATACAGTAATGATTATTATTAAAATTGGAATGTAACTGAATACTAACCTGAATATGCTGAACCTGTTTTAAAAGAATTGCAGCATCCTACTATACTGCTTTCGACGTTGTGTTGAAATTATGAAAAAAAATATTCACATTTAAAGTTGACTGGCCCCTAAGCATTACCTGGTTAATAGTTCTCTAAAACTATTATTTACTCTTAGTGAAATGAAAATAATACGAATTAATGCATGAGCCAATTTTATAACATATTTGTTATTAACATACTAATATTTTTCAATAAATACTGGTTAATGCTGTCGTGAATATTAGTTCAATAGTGAGAAATACTTTGAATCCATGTCAATACGTCACAATCACACTCACTTACATGTGTAGATGTTACATATGCTCTCAGATATGCCCGGCAGCAACGTGTGTCATCAGCTTATCTCTCTCACCAAGTCACAATCAGACACTATTAATTTCATTTTACTCAATGAATTGTCGTGAAAGAGGGGTCATTACTAATAATAACTATTAACTGTTTTATACTACTGACGTGTGCTAAATATTCGTATGTTGACAAATTTTTTCTATTTAAAAAAAAATTAAGTTATGAGCCTGAGAAGAAGTTGTGCTGTTCCATGTTGTTAGCAACCCTTTGGATATAAAAATGATTGAAAATAATAACCCTATTTATAGTGAAAAGAAGTCGAAAATAATAACCCTATTTAGTGTGAAAAGAGGTTGAAAATAACAACCCTATTTATTGTGAAAATAAATTGAACATAATAACCCTATTTATTGTGAAACGAGGTTGAAAATAATAACCCTATTTATTTCGAAACGAGGTTGAAAATAACAACCCTATTTATTGTGAAATAAAGTTGAAAATAATAATCTTATGGAGAGAAAAAAATGATTAAAAATAACAATCTTGGGATTGGTAAGAAAATAGCTGGAAATCACGAATTTGTCTTTCGTTATTCCAGTAAAGGACAATCCCAGTCATCAACCACATGAACTTCCACCCATAAAAATCCCATGACTACATGAATTTTCTCATGAATTTAAGCACTTGGAAATAATTCAACCAATAATCTCCATGTAGTTATGAACTTCAACTCATTGATGAATGTGAATAATCTTCCTTCAATAATTAATTTTATTTTAACAAAAATTACTTGTACTTTTTTCCTTTTCAATGACCCAAATAACCTGCTGTTACAACGCAATTATGTATGGGGCATATTGATTTTATAGATAGACGGCTTCGTAAAATTTAACTTCAAAGATTTATGAATAATAATTTTCCTCTTACATACACATTCTCAGTTAAACGAGCCTTGTTGCTTATAGAAACACGAAGAGATGACAGTGCAAGAAAAAACATCAGTGATGAACATGTTACTTCACCGATTTATTTCTAAAAAAAAATCCTGAACTGGGGCTTTTCAGCTAAATAGCTAACGGAACATCTGTCATAATGCACTAGAAAGGTCTAGCTGAACTGGTGCTGTTATGGTTGTTCACCTCAAATGTCTTGTAGTGCATCCCGCTGCCGACATGGTTGACGCGGCTAGAAATACGGCATGGGACTTGGGTAAACAACCGAATAATTATCGAAGTAATTATCTGACCCAAGAATGGGCCAGAAGGTTCGTTCCTATAGCCTCATTCTATTCTATCGCTTGTTCACAGCACAATAAAGAATTTAGCCACTGAAACGAACCCATTGTCAGGCTTTACATGGCTCTGCCTCTGCATGAGGGTATCAGATTTACAGCAGGCATTGCAGCATAAGCTCCAACATTCTTGTATACGGTACAGTAGGTAACCGCACCCACATAAGCTCACCACGGAACAAGCTCCTGACCACGGGCTTTACAAACGTTTCATTCGAACCCTGCCATCACCGGAACCAGTGAGGGCTATACGTCGACAAAACCATAATGTTTATCTCCACAGACCGATCACAAAACGGCGCTTAATGCCGAAGGGACTTTTCGTCTCCATTAGCTCCAAGGAAGCACTCAAGGTCTCTACGCTCGAGCTCTTTGTGCTTAAGTTCTTTACGCTCAAGTTCTCTAGTCTCTATTTTTCTACCCTAAAGCTCTCTGCTCTCAAGTTCTTTACGTGCAAGCACTCTACTTTCAAACTCTCTACGCTCAAGACTTGAGAAATCTATATAGTGTACAAAAATAAGGTATTCAAATTTTCCTAATGCTTGCCTCCTTCTTTTGAGAGTACACTGATATACATCTATAAACTACTGAATATCATAGTGTACCATACTAAACCGACCTATGGCAGCCCACTTTTATCTGACGCATGGCTTGTTGTGGACAGCTTGGGGGGAAAATATGCTTATTTTGCATGTTATTTTCTGCAGCTTACCTGCGCTGACATTCAGCTTGACAGCATTCCTGCAGCCTAGAGACTTCCTCGTGTTTGTGTTGTGGTGCAGCTCATCATTTGGCTCCAAGTTATGATATATCATCTGAGAGTGGTGATGTACCAGCTGAGAGTGGTGATATATCATTTCAGTGTGGTGATATACCACCTGAGAGTGGTGATATACCATCTCAATGGTTGTGATATTCCTTTGTTTTCATTACTTCTAGTATCTTCATAATAGTTATTCAAATTGTCATCATGCTTTTTTTAGATTGATTCGCAATACAACATTAATAACATTACTTGCAATACGTACTAGCAATATGACGTATTATTAATATCAATTGTACAATGTATGCTCCAATTCGTACAATTATTGTTATATATATTTCATAAAATATATTTATTATTTTATCAAACTCCATTTGTTTCATCGCGCTATTTGTTCTCTTGATTTCTATTTGTCAAGTCTGCCTCAAAAATCAAGAATGTGAGTAAAAACGAGAGCAGCTATTGGACAGTCAGTGGGACTGCACGCACCAATCACGCTTCAGCTCCGTTAAAACATGTCCCATTCACGCCTCTGCTCACAACTGACATGTCGTAGGACTTTTTGGTTTTGATGCATCCTTGCTTGAAACTCAATTCAGAAAGACCCTGGAAAAATCTTGTATTCATTCAAATGTTGAAAAAACTAAATATACACCGTCATCCAATCTAAGGCTAGAATTTATTTTAAGTTGGAAATTCAGCGCAAGCTTTGAATTCTTCGAATATGTTACCAATTTGTGGCGCTAGGGAGGTTTCTCTGAGATAACCTCAATAGATTTGCAGCAAGTCTCAAGAGAGATTTCTGCATTTCTTTTGTGGATTTCTAAGTAAATCTGACGAATTCGAGAGAAAGAACCTTCAATGGCGGTCGCTACTGAAAGAACTGCGAGCGAAAAAATTGCCTACCCGACAGAAAAGTCGCTGTCATTTATAAAACTGTACTTGAATATTCCACATGCTGCTAGAATGCGAAATGTTTTAAAATTAAATCCGAATAAAAATTAAATAATAACACACCGAGCAGATTTTTTTCTGTTTTCTGCTCTTGCAGCGGGCCTATTTGATCCCTTGAAATTTATCCTTCAATACCAAAAGAAGAATAAATGCAGATTTTTTGTGACATTGTGCATGCTGGTACGATTCCAACAGCTCATAGGATATTTATGATTTAAGTTCATACTTTTGATAAGAAATAATGATTGTGATATTTTCAAATAAACAACGTTAAATTTAGAGCATAGAATATAGAGTCTGGTCAAAGCGCATGAATTTGAAGCGCCTGATTGATGGATGAATATACATTCAGGAGGAGATTTTACAAACTATTACTGTACTACATTACTCTATCGTACGGAATAGAATAGAACAGAATATGGCAACAGGAACGAGCTGTTTGGTCCATTCATGGGCTGCTACCCAAGTCCCATGCCGTCCAGCGTAAAGGCATCAATCACGCACATGCACCTCAATTAGAAATAAATATTTCAATTATGTGCGTACATTTAAATCATTTACAAGCATTTTCAGTTACGCAAACTTACTGCAAACACACATACACAGGCCAGAGTTTAGAATGATATGGAATTATTAGCCCTTTAGATTACAGTACATTAATGTATTACTCTATTGTACATTACTGTATTATTCTACTGTACGTTACAGTGTTCCTTTACAATATGTTACTGTATTACTATGCTGTACATTAAACCGTACAAATGTGATAAACATTATGTATGTACGCCCTGCATCCAAAATATGCAAACTGGAGGATCGGGGATAGTTATATCGCACATTCTGAATTATAATGCAGTCAATTATTTTAATTTATTATCTTAAATAATCTTAAAGTTATTGATATTAATCTTATTTGTGATCTTTATCCGAATTATCTCAATCGAAAACTCCTAAATTAAAATAATCCTAATGTCTTTACAATTCTTATTTTAATTTTGACAAAAATTTTGTGTTTTTATTACAATAGAAAAATTGATTTGAGTTCTGTGTAGTTCAGTACCCTAGATACTAATGAGAACTATTTATAAAACGCCGATTGTGTTGACTGAAATAGTTTATCACAGATGCTAATGAAAAATTATTATGACACACTGATTGTGATTAATGAAGTCGCGTATCACAGATACTAATGAGAAATGGTAATAAGACATTGAAGATTTTTTTGCAAGTAATGAATAAAGTAATGAACTGTGCATAATAGTATCTTCTAGTGACTGTTGTAACAACTTACTGCGGTTACTACGTAGAGAGGTGTGATGTAGCATTGTAACTGTACACGGACATTTGTAACATGGTATCTATTGCTAACTATGGTAACTGTGCGTGGAAATATGATATCTCTTCGTAACTGTAAAACTGTACACAACTGAGTATTATGGTATCTGTACATGGAGAAACGGTATCTTTTGCATGCTCTAATAAAAACACTGTTCTTCATTACCCACACCTTGCAAGTTTGGAGGAAAAAACACGCGCTTGTTTTAGTGCTAAACTGCATCAACAAAATTATTTCCAGTCGTCGAAGTTTAGAACAAGAGAACTTTTTGATGAAGCCAGAACTGATGTCCCAGGTTGCAGGTAATTAAGTGTATTTTTTTCATGAACCACTGAAATTTTGCCTGGTAATTTAAGCGATTTATGAACGATTTATACTTTTAAGCTTATTGAATCAATGCAACTTTTACGTATGAATAAGAATAAGAAACAGAGTAGAAAAATACAATAGAAATTTTGAACAAAGTCTGAGTCATCTCAGAACTAAATAATGTCTTAGTTGTACCAGAGTCACATATCATGAAATAGACGAGAATTTTATAAAATATGAGTGTTACAAGAATTTATTCAATTTACTTTTTGAAGCAAGCTTGAGATACACAACATCACTTTAGAAGGTAGAAACTCTGCTCGCTTTTATTTCAAGCATTTAAAATTCCCGCCTGAAAATGTACATAGAGAAAAAAAGAAATGAAGAAATAAATCCCACTTTATATATATATATATGTATATATATATATATATATATATATATATATATATATATATATATATATATATATATATATATATATATATACATATTTACAGTTTGTTGCTTGCTTGCTTGCTTGCTTACTTGGTCCGTCTCTCTGTCACCCTCTTAAGGATTTAGTTAGGAGAAAATCCGTCTACTGAATAAGATGAGATATAAAATTTCATCCCTAAATTATGATGGCAAATATAGTTTCTGGAATATATACTCGAAAGTCGAAATACTGCAATAGGGTTTTTGATCCTATCGTACATTCGTTATTTCGTATATTTTTTCAGTTGAATTTCTTCGTAGCTGTTGAAACATCGCGAGGAGTAGAGGCCAAATAATCGAAATAGAGGTCCCTGGTTGAGTCACTGCAGGTAGTCACGATACGGAACCCAGTGCTGGGTCGTTACAATTTTTTGTTCCCTTGCAAGATTAGGGAAACATTTGTTTAAAAGGTAGCATAGATACAGTCTTCTTCTGCTTCATGACTGCATGTTTCTACTTCAAACTATGCTATTGGACCAGCACCTTTACATCGACTGCCTCATCCAACGGAAACACCGTGATTCTCCAAAATGTAAAGTAACTCGGTAGTATTTGATTTGATAATACCTCTTTTTTGAGCGTGGTACATGAATTGCTGTATCTTTGATTGAGTTTTTGATCCTGTTGTGCTTAAGCTATTTCGGATATCTTTTGCCAGGAAGTGCCAGGAGCTCCGCTTGCCCTTCTGCCTTAGCAATTTGCTGGAAGAAGGCTTTGCTCATCAAAAAGTCATCAACTTCCTACAACAACCCAAAATAATAAACATAATATAACTTTTCTCAACTACAAGATGCTTCTGAGTGGCCTGTATATCGTCGAACGGGGATAATTCGTTTCATCTACATGTATGTTTTTGGATACAAATTATATCTGAAAAATTCATGAGAACAATGGAAAAAACACCAAAGCCCTCAGCAAAGAGGTCAGCAAAGACCTCAGCAAAGAGGTCAGCAAAGACCTCAGCAAAGTACCAGTGGTACGGCCAGTGTTTGAGCATGGATGCTAAGCTCAAGAGGAGAGCTATCTCTCAAAAAACTTACAAAAGCGTCGATGTCACAGGAAGAAATAGAAGAAAGGAGAAGATTAGAAAGGGAAAGATTTACGGAAAGGACAGCCACCATGTCGCAAGAAGACTTGAACGAAAGAAGAAGAATTGAACGAAAAAGGCTTGTGGAAAGGACAGCTAACATGTCGCAAGAAGACTTGCACGAAAGAGAAGAATTGAAATTGTTGGAATTGTTGTTCATTGGCGAGCACCACTGAAATATTATCACGGAATCCCTGCCGTCATTTTTGACGGCTGGGTACACTAGTAAATAAATAAATTTTATTTACAATCAAGTGTACAGCACAGATAAAATTATTTTGTAATTTCTAATGCTAAAATTTTACGAGTAGTGATGATGGTCCAAGCGACTATTGCCTTCCTCTTTGCTGCTACCTGAAGTAGAGGCTCGTAGGGGAGCTTCGATGAGCTTGATGAAGGTTTAGTCCTACTCCGGGCGTTCAGCACCGCAGCATGCTGGACGTATTTATTGTAAATAGACCAAGGCGGCTACGGGAATTGAACTCGCATCTTTCGGCATCGCCATTGGGATGTACATCACTCGACCACTGCAGTGCATGGCAGAAAATACACAATTGCTCGTCCTCTTTGTTCTGCGTACAGAGCCGCGCTCCCAATGTTTCATGTTCATTTGCCTTGTTTTCGTTCTTGAATTCATCCTTAGTTACACGGTTACACGAATTTTCTTTATTTTAAGTTTATTGCCATGGTCATGTTGAATTGCTTTTAACTAGATTAAGATAAATGTATTGGAGCCAAGAACGGCAGAGATTGTGGTTAGGGAATATCACAATCGCGTAACACGCAGATCTGGCACTTGCATATTTCTCACTTAGAAACACGATCGCAATTTGAAGAAAAAACAGCCATCTTACCTCGATGAGGTCGTATCTCCAGACCCTAAAAATAAGATCCCATCCCTCTATGATTGCCAACGTCGTTGTCTTCTAAAATGATTAAGGCTTACCTGACTTTTCAGGCAGCCCTGCTCATCTCATCTCCTCTGGCGATAATCCTAATCTGCGTCGATAATCCTAATCTGCATCGATAATTTGTTGATCAGGAGCAAGGCGATGCTCTGGACGACAGGATATTGCAGAGTCAAACTCTTCGTCGACATGTGATTGGCTCCTGCAGTGACGGGATTGGAAAAGCAAACCTGTCATTGGCTCATGTCTTGGTAGTAGCTATGATTGCTGTCATTTGAAAATTTGATTTTAAAGATCAATTTGTGAATGAAATCAAGCTTGTATTCACTGCAAAAATGACGCCTTATGAAATTAGTAAAAGATTTATAGATTCAAGATTATTTTAATAAAAAATGTTTCATGCATTTAATTTGAATGTTGTTTCGGAAAAAAATTGTGTTACAATCACCATGAATAATAACGGTGCTCATTAATCAACCACACGTTAAGCTTAATGACCTTAACGAGGTTAATTATGTCAATGAGGTAGCAAGGTTATTTAGATTAATGAGATTACTAAAGTTAGGTTAATGAGCTAATTATTGAGGTTAGACTCACCATCATTGTAATATTAAGATTTCAGGGTCACTAGAGCCACTAACAAGGCCACTACTAGTGGCAAGTGACTGTAACCAAGAACCTAAAAAACGTGTAATAGTGACGCTAGTGACGCTAGTAACGCTAGTGACACCAGTTACGCTAGTGACGCCAGTAACGCTAGTGACGGAAGTAACGCTAGTGACGCCAGTAACGCTAGTGACGCCAGTAACGCTAGTGACACCAGTAACGCTAGTGACGCCAGTAACGCTAGTGACGCCAGTAACGCTAGTGACGCCAGTAACGCTAGTGACGCCAGTAACGCTAGTGACGCCAGTAACAAGGGCTGCATAACTTACCTAACTTGACGTAACTTAAGTTACGGGTGCATGCGCCATCACAACTTCGAGCGTTCATTAATTTTCTGGGAAACTTGGCCACGATTCTACAAACTTAAGTTTCTTGTGGTCATTCTCTGAATTATGAATTATGTATGATTCATGATCAATAATTTATGAATTAAGTATAATTTACGAACACTTACTTTTGAATTATGTATGATTCATGATCAATAATTTCTGAATTAAGTATAATTTACGAACACTTACTTTTGAATTATGTATGATTCATGAACAATAATTTCTGAATTAAGTATAATTTATAAACAGTTACTTCTGAATTATGTATGATTCATTTTCGAAATGCTCAAAATTTAGTGGTATTCAGTCGATAATCCTGCTGTATCCTGCTGAGAATCATGCAGTATTCTGCTGAGAATCCTGCTGTACCCTGCTGAGAATCCTGCGAAAATCATGCAGCATCCTGCCGATAATTCTGCAGTATCCTGCCATTAAACCAGCAGTATCCTGCTGAGAATCCTGCTGTATCATGCTGAGAATCCTGTAGTATCCTGCTGAGAATCTTGCAGTATCCTGTTAAGAATCTTGGAGTATCCTATTAAGAATCTTGGAGTATCCTGCCGATAATTCTGCAGTATCCGGCCATTAAACCAGCAGTATCCTGCTGATAATCCTACAGTATTCTGCTGATAATCCTTCAGTATCCGCCCATTAAACCAGTAGTATCCTGTTGATAATCCTACAGTATCCTGCCGATAATTCTGCAGTATCCGGCCATTAAACCAGCAGTATCCTGCTGATAATCCTACAGTGTCCTGCTGAGAATCCTGCAGTATCCTGCTGATAATCCTGCAGTATCCTGCCGATAACAAGCCCCGCCTCACCAAGGCGACCTGATCCTTCAAAATGATTCATTTCAACACGGTGTCAGGAGATCTGTTCAGCAGCGCATAATGGCCTCTAGTTGTGCCCTGAAAAAACAGATCTTGCTACTAAAAAACATCCTTCTCAAAAACGCCTCCATTTATCTTGAACCTCCAAAGAAAGCGGACTATTAATTTGTACCCGTTCTCTGAGTCCCATTTGTTACTTGGCAATCATTTAAGCTCTCCCTATGGCACGTTTTTCAGGGCAAGACTTCTGATATCCTGGTGCAATTACAAGCCTCCTTAAGGCCTCTGTTTCATTGCCTCACAAGTCAGCAGAACGCAATCTTCTGATGTATTATAATGAATAACTGGCTTGCCTCGGTGATGTGTGTTGCATCAGCAGCCAAACTGCCTTATTGTTTTTATTCTTTTGATGCAAGCAAACGCTCTCTTGTTTTTCTGGACACTACTGGTGGTGTTTAGTCTTTACCTCCATAACATGTTAAATTACTCGTATTTTCTCTAGAAATGAACCCTGTGGGATCAATGTTGAATGAAGAATTTTCCTGCGATTACTGTATCTTCATTTCTGTACTTTTATTACTATAATTTGTATTCATCCTACAAATTATTCATCATAATTGTAAATGTACAATTTTGTACATTTTCTATACGGTATCTTCATTCCTTGACATAATTTGATTTATTTTCTTCAAATTGCAGTTAGATGAGCATTCAGTAGTTGATAAAATAGCCTTCCTAAATCAAGGGTTTAAACTCAAAGACTTTTGCAATTCAAGTGATGATTTAGTTTAGTAGTGTACAACTTTTTATTAGTTTCGTTTACACATATTTTTGAGTACTCAACTAAACAGAACTTACGAATACCTGCAAAATAATAAATCTCAAGTCCCAACATTAATCAAAAGTAATCAATAATTCAAGCGTTGCTTACATAAATTCAGGTCCTCTTGCTCTCAGTGTCCTCTATGAACTCGTCTTCTCTTTACTTTGCTTTAAAAATCAAATATTTTTACTTTACCTTCAGAAATGTTTATTTCACCCTAGAAAAATCTTTCCTTTACCCTCAGAAAGGTTCACTTTACCCTCAAAACTCTTTCCTTTACCCTCAGAAAAGTTTATTCTCCAAGAGCGGAGGTAAATCAGCACTTAATTAGCACTCTAACTCCTTATTTTTCAGACTTTGGCTGCGAGCTTGGGAATAATTTTGAGAACAATGGAAGCCAAGAAGCTTTCTTGCTCAAGGAGCTGCTTGACAAGAGTACATTGTGTTGTGGCTGTGTAGTTTGTGTGTTGTAGCTGTGTAGTTTGTGTGTTGTGGCTGTGTAGTTTGTGTGTTGTGGCTGTGTAGTTTGTGTGTTGTGGCTGTGTAGTTTGTGTGTTGTGGCTGTGTAGTTTGTGTGTTGTGGCTGTGTAGTTTGTGTGTTGTAGCTGTGTAGTTTGTGTGCTGTGTGAGGGAACTATTTGATTGAGAGCTACATCTCAAATAAAGAGTCATGTTATATCAGTTGAAAGTCACGTCTTGTAACTGCGTTCAGTCGTGTTCCCTCACATTCAGTTGTGATTCTTTTAATTAATGGTTTAAATTAATAACTCAAATTCTTGATTCAAATTAATGACCCAAATTAATAAGTCGAATTAATCATTTAAATTAATAGCTCAAAATATCGAATCAAATTAATGACTCTAACTAATGATTCTAATTAATGACCCACGTATTAAAATAATAAACATGACTTGAAGTTTCCATAATAATTCTCTAAAATACTTACACTGAGTGAAAAAAGTCAGCATGTTTTATTCTATAACAGCTAATTTTTATAATAAAATTACGTGAGCACCTGAGTATTCATCATAGTAGGAGTTATGAACACATCATGAATGAGCAACATGAAGAATCTGAACATCATTCAAAAGTCATCAATAATTATCATTCTGTCAGTTAGTGACTCATAATATTATAATTAATATTAGTAATAATATTAATGACAATTTATCTACAATTTTATTTTTAAGAATAAGACAAATACCAATATTAATAAAAATTATAATAGTTATATTGTTATTATTATTACTAATAATATTATTTTTAATAATCACATCAGTCGTCAGTGGGATATTACATTATAATGAAGTACACAATTTTTGCACATGCTCCATTTAGAATAGAATAGAAAGATTTTCATGTAATTTAATATCCAAGAAGTCGAAGATTAGAATGTGAATCAATATTTATAGAATTTTAGAAGTAATAATAAAGAATTGATGGCTTTATAATTGTTTCAGAAAAATTTGAAGGACTGACAGTCATGAATAATCCAGTTTTTGAATTCAAAGCAAAATATAGAAAACTTGTGCCACCAACATGAACTCGTTGTTTGCATGCTTTAATTCCCGCATCATGCAGGAATGAATTATTAAATTTACCCACAGTGAGACAATCCATCAAAAGCACGATGAAACGAATTGAAGTTATCATTTTGGACAGTAATTCCCAGCTTGGTCGACTGGTGAGCGAATCTGCTCGAGAGCGGAAAGACCCGGGTTCGAATCCCGCTGCCGACATGGTTGACGCGGCTAGAAATACGGCATGGGACTTCGGTAAAAACAACTGAATAATTATCGGAGTAATTATCCGACCCAAGAATGGCCCAGAAGGTTCGTTCCTATAGCTTCATTCTATTCTATTCTATTCACTCTCCCCCTAGCTGCCCCCCCGATGCCACCACTATCCCTCAAAAGCAAGGCTGGATCTGTCTACCTCGACCGTCAAAGTTGTGTTTTTCCCTGGTCCGGTGTCCTGATTTTTAGGTTTTGCAGAGCTGCAATCAACAAACCGCCGTCCGTTCTGGCGGACGACCGTGTCTAGGGGGAATCCTGAAGAAAAAATACCTTGAAATCTGGAAGACTGCCCTCTGAATCTGTAGGTTTTCCCTCCAGATTTGTCGACTTGATCTTTTGCCCACGTTTGTTTAAACAAGGTAAAAAAATTGGTAGCCTTGGGAAGGAATAATAAGTAGCAATTTGCTGAAAAATATGCCTGAACAAACTTATATTCTTGGAGACTGTCGAGAATGTTCAGTTAAGAGGCTACATATTTATGGCTTATTTTAAGCGAGATTCAGATGTAGGGCAACAGTTCATTTAAGTAAAAGTCTTTCGTTGAGCAAAATATGTAGAATTTTTACTTTATGTCCCTCCTTCGAGATACCCGAACATGAAATTTTAGTGATCAGTGATCTCTTGATTTTTGTTTGAGCATTTTAGGTAGAACGTTGAGTTGTAGTCTACTTTAATCATTTATATGATAAAACCCGTCGTGTGTTTATTTATATATATTTCCTGTCGCTCTCACTGTGGAATTAGATAAGGGAAATTAATTTCAAACAAGGCATTACAAAGGAGCTGAAATAAAGTGTTTATCGTAGGCTAGGTATTGACTTATGAATGGAACGGGTATACAGGTATTGTAAGTATTGTATTGCAAATACCAGAAACGCTGGGTTACTATAAAATTAGCGTTTTTGTTATTAGCTTTTTTCCCCTTCAATATGGAAACACCATTGGGAAGCCGGCTTCCATTAGCAAATGAAAGCAAACAATTCATTAAAATGCTGGTAATCTTTTTCACGTGACAGTTTCCTAGTATAAAATGATTTCAGCTGCCATTCGTTGTATTCAACTGGAAGCATCAAAATCCCATCATCTGACTTATGACAGTTTTATTCCTGTGGATTACTGTCATTGGCAACACGGCATGAGACTTGGATAGCAGCCTATGAATGAACCAAACAGTACAAGTAACAGTAACAGTTCCTATTACTTTCTGTATTCTAGATTTGACATACTAATCATTGCTTTTCGGTACGACACCCCTAATCAGAATTAATTTCAATAGATTAGGACATTCTACTGCTGTTTATTTATGGGATCTTGTTTTACTGTGTTTACCTTCATGTGACTTCCTCTTTTATTAAAATGAATAGAGTTTTTTTATTGTTCACTCATCAGAAGTTTAGCTCAAACAAAGCAAGGAATCTTGCATCGTTTATAATTATAACCGGAGTCTTGGTTGTTTTTATACCATTTTGAATTTTGTTGCTGAATACATCACCAAAATCAACTAAAGTCTTCCACCCCAAATTATGGAATTGAAATTTATTGTTGGCAGTCATCCATCACAGCCATTGTTTCCAGAACTTTTTCCCTGGTCTGTCAAGAAGACAAAACCAAATTCTATATTCAGATTTACAAAACCAATCTGTGTTCGGTCAGTCGTGTGTAGACTGTCCAAATAATTCTATTGATTTCTCGATGGATTGGAGTGACAAAGTGTACAACGAAGTATGTTTATTCGTACAGTGATGGTGGCAGTAATGGTGGTAGTGATAGTGATGGTGGTGGTATTGATGTGATTATGATAAGTAAAAATATGTTGATATATGAGAAAAGTTATTCAGAAGGAGATATAGTAAAGATTTTTAATGGCAAATTCTTCATTTATCACTGGTCTTATTCAAAGAGTAAATTGTTTTGCTCCCAAACTAGCAAACTTCAAAATTCTGGTGACAGTCTTTAGTGTCATATCAATGACTGGTTTGAATATAAAAAATAATTTAAAGGATAATAATAATAATATTACTCATAAGGGTAAAATAATAGCTGCAATAATAATCAACAGAAGCCAAACAAAATCATACCAGTAATGAGCTACAGAAACTCTCGAATAATGATAATCATAATCCCAATAAAAGTACTAATAATATTAACCATAATACTGGGTGACGGTGACGAGGCTTGTACACTGAAATGAGGGTAGCCACCTTCGTTCAGAGGTCATCACCATTAGTCGGCCGCGAGATGCCGTCGTGGAAGGTTAATCGTGTTCAGTGCCACACAATTTCTCCTTATACAAATAGATTACCACAATTTACCAGTCCAAAAGCGACATTTATGGGTGCAGACGAACATTTAGTGCTGCCTGGCCCATATACTTTCCGTTTTTTTGTGCTCTTCTGAACTTTTTGGCCAACTGAGCCCTCACATTTTTCAAAAGTAGGCTTCAGGTCAGAGACAAACGACGGAACTTGAGCAGATATCATCTATCTGAGCCCTCGAGTGCCTCCCTGATTGCTGTGTTATGTGAGCGTCCTAATGCAGTCTCTGATTTCTTGAATCCACTTCCTGCCTGTCCAGTTCATTACGCGTCATTATAAGGCGTCATTTCCTTTTTTATGTGTCGTTATAATGCGTCATTTGCATCCATATGTGTCATTATTATGCGTCATTTCAACTAGTGTGCGTCATAATAATGCTGCATTTTCACTATTATGCGTAGTCATAATGCATCATTTTCACTCGAATGCGTCGTAAGAAGGCGCCATATTTAGTCGCATGTACAGTAATAAGACGATATTTTCAGTCATATGTGTCGCTATAGTGCACCACATCCTGTCTTATATGTCGTTATAATGCACCATTTCCAGTTGTTATAATGCACCATTTCCAGTTGTTATAATGAACTATTTCCAATCGTTATAATGTCCCATTTCCAGTCGTTATAATGCACCATTTCCAGTCGTTATAATGAACCATTTCCAATCGTTATAATGTCCCATTTCCAGTCGTTATAATGCACCATTTCCAGTGGTTATAATGAACCATTTCCAATCGTTATAATGTGCCATTTCCAGTCGTTGTAATGCACCATTTCCAGTGGTTATAATGAACCGTTTCCAATCGTTATAATGTGCCATTTCCAGTCGTTATAATGCAGTTTTTTTTAGTCTTTACAATGCGCCATTTCCAGTCTATAACTCATAATTTCCAGTCGGCATAATGCGCCGTTACTAGACGTAATAATGCGCCATCTTCAGTCATTATAACGCGTCGAAACGCTCCATTACTAGTCGTTATAATTCACAGGATCAGTAAAGCCTTTCAAACACACAGTAGAATCATTTTTTTAAATGATCCTCCTTTGCAGGATCATTCTTTGTAATGATCCTTGTTTACAGGATCATTCTTTGTAATGTTCCTCTTTTGTAGGATCATTCTTTGCAATGATCTTTTTTACCGGCTCATTCTTTGTAATGTTCCTCCTTTGTAGGATCATTCTTTGCAATGATCCTTGTGTAGAGGATCATTCAGTGATCCTTGGCTGGGAAAAACAGCAGCGGCCACGATAAACATTTCTCAGGACTTCTCTCAGTTCAAACTTTGTTGAACATTTTTGTACCTGAGTCTTGTTTTGACGCTCTTTTATTTGTCACTCTTAGAGTCACACATTCTTAGACAGATGAATATTTTCTGAAAAAAAGTATGTTTCCACAGACTACATTTTACTCCAGATTTATACGTTTCCTACTTAACCAGTTAAATACTTAATGTATCTATATTTGTATGTTTTTACTCACAACTTGATGCGCACTGCTAAATGATTCATTATGTTCATTTACTTTCATATCGTTTAATTTTTTCTACTCACTTCTATATAAATGTTGAAAATATTTATTTTCTTCGTTAAAAAACTACTCAGAACACTCGAGTATTTTCTATCTCTCTTCATATTTTTCAACAATTTTTTACCCTTACAAGTTTGCCTCGCGTCTAAACTTCTTGAAATCAAGAAGACAGCAACGAAAATCCATCTTTTAAACAACGAGGTCTATAAGGTCTTTAAAAAAGTGATCTTTAAGGTCTTTAAGGAAAGGTTTTTAAGGTCTTTAAAAAGAGGTTTTTAAGGTTTTCAAAAAAGGGAGCTTTAAAGTTTTTAAAAAAGACGTCTTTCAGGTCTTTAAAAAACGAACTATTTAAAGTTAAAAAAAGAGGTCTTTCAGTTCCTTAAAAAAGAAGCATTTGAAGTTAAAAGAGTGGTCTTTCAGGTCTTTAAAAAGCGAAGTATTTAAAGTTAAAAAAGAGGTCTTTAAGAACGAAGGCTCATCACGAGACTCGGCCTTCCAGGCACTCACACGCTTACTTAAACTCATTAAGACTAGCGAAGAAGTTTAGGACTAGCATCATAGTTCATGATGAGATTAACAGTCCTAGACTGCTAAAAAATATACTACTAGCAAAATCATCATAGACTACCAAAATAAGTTCAACATCAGTAGAACAGTTCAAAACTAACAGAACAGTTAAAAAATAGCAAAATAGGTGAAAATTTTGAGAATAATCGAAAAATAGCAGAACAGTTCAAGACTAACACAATAATTCAAGACTTGCAGAAGAGTTCAAGACCAGTACAATAATTCAAGACTAGCAGAACAGTTCCAGACTAGCACAATAATTCAAGACTAGCAGAACAGTTCCAGACTAGCACAATAATTCAAGACTAGCAGAACAGTTCAAGACTAGCACAATAATTCAAGACTAGCAGAACAGTTCCAGACTGGTGAAATAGTAGGATCCAGTGAAATAGTTGAGAGGAGAGCTGGGCATAGTTTGGTCTGGGTTGGAGGGCCTATTGAGCTGTACGGTCCATTCAAAGTCGCTCGCCTGGAAAGGGTGTCTCGATATTCCGACTCCTGAGCGTCCAAACGCAAAGCCTTCCTGTCTCTCAAATCAGTATTGCTAATGGATTAATCATGGATTAATTTAACGAGCGTCAGTTCTAAGGATTATTCTCTTCAATGATTGCAGACAACGGATATTCATTTCGGAGATGTAATCACTGAATGGTTTAATACATCACCTTCGAGGATACAATGGTAGCTTGAATTAATGAGTTTCATAATCATAGATACGATCACTGAATAGTTTAATACATTTAAGTTTCTGAAACTTAGTTGTAATTAAATTAAATAATGTTAAATTCGAATATAATATACTCGTAAAACACTCTGAATGCTCGTTTAACGCAATCACTTCAAATTTAAGAAAGCGTGCTTTGTACAGCATCTAATACTAAGAATGACCGTCGTGTGTTCATATATTTATTTATTGATAAATTTATTTATTTATTTATGTGTTTCGTGTCACTTTCAAAAAATCGGAGAGATCCAGAGCCTTATATACTGGAGTCCGTATCGTGGATACCGAGTTCGGCGGGGTATTGCCCTATGATTCGTGTACATTGTACCCAAATATGACACGAATTGCAGAATCAATTGCAGCAGTAGAAAACTAAGTGTCTTAGTTTTTACTAGGAATGTTGTCATTAAAGAAATACTCAATGAAAACGTTTGTCCTTTGTAAATATATATAAAACTAAATACATATATTGCATTGCGTTCTTATATGTAATTTTATTTAATATCTTTCCAACAGTATTTAAGCATCATTTTTGATGGCACGGGTATTATCACAAAATCTCTGCCGTCATTTTTGATGGCTCGGTACACTAGTGTTTAATATAAAAGATATGATGTTTCCTTTGGAGAATGCACAAATATTTGAAAACTACCTGCTTTGTTTTGTTTGTGTAGCGTTCACGGTTTTGTGTCATTTAGTTCAGTTCTAAATACAAATACAGGTTGTCTACAAGGTGTATGTCTACGAGGTGTATGTCTACTAGGTGCATGTCTACAAAATGTATGCCTACAGGGTGTATGTCTACAAGGTGTATATTTACAATGGGTATATCTACTAGGTATATGTCTACAAGGTGTATGTCCACAAGGTGTATGTCTACAAGGTGTATGTCTACAAGGTGTATGTCTACATGGTGTATGTCTACAAGGTGGTTGTCTACGTGGTGTATGTCTACAAGGTGTATGTCTACATGGTGTATGTCTACAAGGTGGTTGTCTACGTGGTGTATGTCTACAAGGTGTATGTCTACAAGGTATATGTCTACTAGACATCTGGTGGGTTTAGTTCACCAGTGCGATCATAGCTATAGAATTGGTAGCATAGCTTAAATATTATGGTAGTTAATATATTATATTAGATTATAGTATAAATTACACAATGGATAATATGTCAAATAATAAGGAAGATAATGGTGTAAGTAATATGATAAATAATATTGGGGATAATATATAAGAAATAACATAGGGCATAATACGGCAAATGACCTGGTAGATAATGCGGTATATGATATCATGTGTAATATGTATTGGAAGTAGTGGGGCACATAGTATGATTGATAACATGGTAAATAATTTAGTGAATCAAATAAAGTAAAACAGAACAATATACACGGTAGAAAATACGGTAGATAATTAGGTGAAAACAGGGTAGATAATATGGTAGATAGTAAGATAATTTAGCGAGGGTTCTCTAGCTTCCTGTTTTTACCAAGGCATGAGACTTTGCATCAAAGCATCAATAGCATCAAAGCATAAATAGCTTCAAAGCATCAAAGCATCAAAACATCAGAGCATCACTAGCATCAAAGCATCAAAGCATCAAAGCATCAAAATATCAAACATCAAAACATCAAACATCAAAACATCAAAACATTGAACATCAAAGCATCAAAGCATCAAAACATCAAACATCAAAACATCAAACATCAAAGCATCAAAGCATCAAAGCATCAAAGGCTCCTGCTTCAAGGAAGGCTAAAGAGCAACGCGTTGATGGCAAGACTTCGCCCAGCCTTCTTCATATGAAGCTCTGTATCTCATGTCAGTTACGAGGATTTAAATATTGTCAAATACATTAAATACTCTCACGAACACTAAATACATACCTTTACGTACATTGCATACCCTCACTTACAATGCATACCCTCACTTACAATGCATACCCTCACTTACAATGCATACTCCCCGGAAAATGAATGCTGCTCTACATCACAATGTTTTTTCTTAATTTCAATTGCATATTGAGTCAAAAAAAAGTTCAAGCCAGTGAGTTTACCATCAATTAGTGAAGACAGGTGTAAGAAGTAACAGATGCTAGTGTAGTGAGCGGTCATGTGTCACAATTGATACTAAAGTGTGATAGTCACACGAGACACAACTCATAGCAGTCACACGAGACACAACTTGTACTCCTAGGTCACTTGTTGTCGACTGTTAAACACCACAAAATTTTTAATAGAATTCAAGTATTCATTTCAGTTCTCCAGATCTAGAGCTAATTCTCATTGGAACTTTTTTTTTTCTCTTACAATATTCTGCTAGACTTACGCTATCACCTTGATGAAAATTATTGCATCTAATTCAATTCTTGAACTTTGTTACCTTTTACACGTGTATAGAAAATTTCATTATTTGAAAAAAAATCTGAATTTAGTCTGAATATTTAAAAACACTTTAAACTAATCACAAAAGTGTAAGATCATCCTTGCGTAGTCAAGACAAATTTTTGCAGACTGTTTATGTTCAATGAATTCTAAGCTTCATTCTGCTTAATATTTTTATGTAATCGCTGTGTACAGCAAGAAAATCTGTGTGGACGTTAAGTTGTCGAGAAGATTGTCTTTTCCTGACCCCTCTGAAGTAAAGAACTTCATTTTGAAAAAAATTACAGCGGACGTAATTTGTAAAACATTGATGCTAAACTTCCAGATCGTCTTATTTTCGTTTCAATTTCAAGTTTGGCAAGTTCAGAGGCCTAAGTCACAAATGTGGACGTTTATCCGCTAAACGGGTAGGCTTTAGGCGTTCCCTGGCATGTACAGAGGCGGTAGCTCGTGCAAAGTATTCGTATTCATGCATGGGGAAGCAGGAAACACTTATTGGTAAACGAACGGGTCTGACCTCAGCTCCAGCTTCCATATCTTGTGGGGCAGCGCTTGTTGAGGGCAGAGTAAACCTGGAACTTTGTGGTAATTTTAGATTGGAGAAATTTGTGGTAATTTAGATTGGGGATCTTAGTGTTATTATTAGATTGGGGAAATTTGTGGTAATTTAGATTGTGGAACTTTGTGTTATTTTAGATTGGAGAACTTTGTGTTATTTTTAGATTGGGGAATTTTGCGCTATTTTTAGATTGGGGAACTTTGTGTTATTTTTAGATTGGGGAACTTTGTGTTAATTTTCAATTGAAGAATTTTGGGCAATTTGAGATTGGGAAACTTTGTGTTACTTTTAAATTCAGGAATATTAATAAGATACAATTTTACTTTAACGGTAAAAGGCACTAATATACACTTAAATAATGTCAAAAAAATTTCAAAATGAATCTAAATGTTTTGTAAACTATAGACTAAATGCATCCCTAATACATATTGAACCTTCATATGTTAAAACTCTTCAACTAATATATATATATATATATATATATATATATATATATATATATAGCGTATATATTAGATGCGTGACAAGATAATATATATAATATATATATATATATATTATCTTGTCACGCAAAATATATCATTTGAACGATGAATAATAAATGCTACGACGTCAAAAAACTTAGTTGATTAGGGAAAATCTGATCCTTGTTCTGTTATGACATTTCTCCACCGTTTCTCTAAGTTATGCATTTCACCTTTTTTAGAAATTTGAGCTTCTGCTGTGAATTAGTGTGAATATAGTGAATTGTCAATTACCGGGTATCGACTATGAACAGTCAGTTACTGTGTATCAAACAGTCAGTTACTGTGTATCAAACAGTCAGTTACCGTGTATCAAGCACTCAGTTACCGTGTTTCAAACAGTCAGTTACCGTGTATCAAACAGTCAGTTACCGTGCACCCATGTCTCTGTCTTCTACTCGTATTGACGTGACTGTTGTTGTCGTGTAGTATGTCCGTATTGTTCAGTCCCTGACGTCGTACAAGGTACAAAACAAACTTCATTTGCTGTGTGTCAGAGTTAAGAAGTTTGTTTCTTTAACTCTAAGCTCAGATTCAGGATTGAACTCACTTGAAACCAGCCGTGGTATGAAGGGATAGAATATTTTTGCATATTCTCGGTCAACTATGTTTTCAAAAGTATAAAAAGTAACACGTTCTTCAGTTCTACTGCGATGACATTGTTAATTTATATTCAGTTTTTAAATATATTTATTTTGAATAAATATTCAAGTTCACAATGTTACAAAGCCCCAAAAAAAATATCCTTCAATTTTTTCCCTATTTCTCTGGCAGCTCTCAATTTATTCCTCAAAATTGAAGCCTGAAAGTGAAAATTCAGACTCAGGTAACGGCAACTTGGGGCAATTTCTTTCAAGTTTTCCCTTATATCTGAGCGGTGGTTTGCTGACCATTGGCTTTCATATTTTGAAGAACCCAAATATGATTTAATTTCCAAGTTTTTTTTTGTTTTCCTGGCCATGTTTTTTAGACAATGTGTGAAGCACAAGAAAAAAACACACATCGTCATGTGAAGCACAAGAAAAAAAGAAAGCTGGAAAAAGAAACAGATAGGAAGAACGAAAAAAGAAAGAAGAGAATTTTATTTTCAATCAAGTGTACGGTAAATAGATACTGATTTTCAATTCTAATTGCTGACATCTTAGGAATTGTGATGCCGCTCCCAGCGACTGTTCCCGTCCTTCTGTGTTGTGACTCAAGGTAGAGGCTCGTAGGGACACGTAGAGATGAACTGAAAGTGTGAGGAAACAGTCAGTTTGCCAGTCAGTCAATCTTCTTGGGGTTCTGCCTCACATACTGGAGAAATTCAAGGGCTGCTTGGAGACTCGAACATTGGGCCTGTGCATCAGAACCATTGGTCGCTAACCACTCAACTTCAAAAGAACAAACTGGAGTGCCTGTTTCTAAGCACTTCCCTCCCATACCTCAGTTCACTTTTTAATGGTGATAAATGTCCCTCGGATCTGGCGCCTCTGAACATTTTTTCCTCATTCCAGGAGGTTTATCTGTTCGCTTAGCGCCTTTCAGCGCTGGAAATTCCTGGGTACAAACGTTACAAGACCGCACAGGTGAGCAGCACTGACAGTACGTTTTATGCAGTGCTCGCTCTTTCACTAAATTATTGTGGTACATCTTGTGCAGTGCTTGCTCTTTCACTAAATTATTGTGGTACATCTTGTGCAGTGCTTGCTCTTTCACTAAATTATTGTGGTCCATCTTGTGCAGTGCTTGCTCTTTCACTAAATTATTGTGGTACATCTTGTGTAGTGTATGCTCTTTCACTGAATTATTGTCGTACGTCTTGTGTAGTGCGTGTTCTTTCACTGAATTATTGTCGTACGTCTTGTGCAGTGTGTGCTCTTTCACTGAATTATTGTTAAGTGAGATGTAGTTTTGAATGTGAACTGCAGTATCACCACATTAATTTTGTTATATATGGGAAATCTTATTTATATCATACAATGATAGCTACTTGATGTTATAACAGTAATGATAGTAATGTGATGTTATGAGGGTAATGACAGTAATGTGATATTGTAATGGTCATGATATCTCATGAATCATCAGTAAAATAAACAAATTCGCGTTTATCGAAAGAGAGGTTTTTGTGCATTTACACACCGACAACACTACCTCTGCAGCGGGAAAATTGACAAGCCTTTCCTTGTGTGAATTGTCATCCTGGTTATGTAGATTAAGAGCAACAAGGCTGGTGTATCATCAGCCTGATGATGTACATTCAGAGCAACAAGGCTGGTGTATTATCAGCCTGGTAATGTACATTCAGAGCAACAAGGCTGGTGTATTATCAGCCTGGAAATGTACATTCAGAGCAACAAGGATGGTGTATTATCAGCCTGGTAATGTACATTCAGAGCAACAAGGCTGGTATATTATCAGCCTGGTAATGTACATTCAGAGCAACAAGGCTGGTGTATTATCAGCCTGGTGATGTACATTCAGAGCAACAAGGCTGGTGTATTATCAGCCTGATGATGTACATTCAGAGCAACAAGGCTGGTATATTATCAGCCTGGTAAAGGCTTGGTGGCCGTCCCTCGCTGGAAATGATGGCAATACTGGAGCCCAGCATCTTGAATAATGTTCAAGGTGGTCAGAAAATGAATTACAGGTTCGGCCCAATATTGGGAGAAAAGGAGCTGCCATAAATTAAACACGCTGGAAAAAAGTATTGCAAGCGATATTTTGTTGAGAGGGAGCCGGTCTCCCAGCATCCGGCGACCACCCCTGGCGAAAGAGATGTAGTTATTCTATGACGAGAAAATATGCTTTTATCTGCTAACTAATATGGAAGTACAATTATTATATTGTTTTAAAAATGTATCAAACAAATTAATAGAGTACCACTTGTCTTACAGAAAGCTGATAAGGAGAATATATTCAAATTAACGAAAAGTTAATTCTTTGATGCATGCACTTAACCTCCTAACACTCACCACGCACTGACACTTGTTTACACCGTCAACAAAATTATACAAGTTATAAATTTGTTTTATATATGTTTGAATTTTACTTCTCACTAATGATACTAGGTGCAACACAGACATGCTTGATGAATAACTTAGTAATTATAAGTAACAACTGTGCTTGTATCATTTATGATACACTTTGCTTTTAAGGGTTAAAGTTAAAGGATATTTCCTTTTGGAAAGCAGCTATTGGAGTGATGCAGATAAATAAATGTTCAGAAAAGGACAATAAAGGCTTCTTGTAATATATACAGCACAAAATAACATTGTACGTACATAGCTACTGATGCTGTCTAGTGACAGTTTGCAGTGCAAGTAGAGAAAGATTTTCAACGTTGCCTTGACAACGGTAGACAGAGTTGCACTGAAGGGTATCTGGCTCTGTGTACTGTTCCAATTAACACGATACATGAGTGCTGTGAACGAGCGCGTTGCTACACATTACTGTGTCTTATAAGCACATCAGTGTGTCTGATAAGCATGTTGACGTGTCCTGTACAGTAAGTACATTGATGTGTCTGAAAAGCACATTGTTGTGTCTTATAAGCACATTGACGAGTCCTATAAGCACGTAGATGTGTCTAGTAAAAGTATGCATGGTAATTCTGAGTATAGGAAGAGTAGAACTGTAAAGATGAAGCAGTTCTGGTACGACGTCATCTTAAGAAATACGAATTTGAGCTTGAGAATAGGAATTAATATGTTTATAGGACTAGAGATTACTACGTTTTCAAGAGTAGGAATTAAGATGTTTATAACATTAGGAATTAATACGTTCCATAGACTAGGAATTAAAATTTTTATAAGACTATAAATTAATTCTTTTATAAGACCAAGATTTAATACGTTTATAAGACTACGAATGATTACGTTCTAAAGACTAAGAACTAATATGTTTATTGACACACTTTAAACAGAGACGTAATTTCAACCAACGCCATAAAAGAACACCGATAAAGTGTCAAGTTTATTTTAGAATATAAAGCCCCGAATGCTGCTATCAATGCAAAGAATAAGCGAAGAATTTCATTGCTCCTGTGTGGGAAGAAAAATAACTGAAAAAAGGACTGGAATATTTTGAATATAGAAAGGATTGAATTATCAATTGTCGGTGTTGCTTTTGATTCGAAGGCATGAAGATGGTGAAGTGGAATATTCGGTCATCATATCTGAGAGATCACAATTAGGTATTTCGTTTTGAATTACTTCTCAATAGTACAAACACTGGCAAAAAACTCACGTGTGATAATGAATTTGTTTCTTTCATTTGCCAGTAAATCATATATATATATATGATTAACGACCACGACCATTTACCAACGACCATCGTCGTTGTAAATATATATATATATATATATATATATATGTATATATATGTATATCTGTCTGTATATGTATACATAAAATAATGTAATAAATACCAAAATATTTTTTAATGATTTAATAACAGAATTAAGAGGCCTTCAAATTCACAATTCCATCATTTAAATGCCAGTAATTACAAGATCAATGATATTTACAATGACTTATACTAATTTACAATGAAATTTAGAAGATTTATCGATAGTTAGTAGTATCAACAATAGGTATTGAAAAAGTAGTGGACCTAGCCAAGTATTTTACCCTGCTGTAAAGAATAAATGAAGTGTGCTTAGTTTCACTTGAAGTAGTCGTTATTTGTCGGCAAACTTACGAAGATCATCTTATTATTTGTACGAATAACAGTTTTGAAAATGATTTCAAATGAAAAGACTACTGTTATTTAATCTTGAAACAATGTATATTTACAACGACGGTTACTTCACTGTTACATAACTTTTGATGGAAAAGCACACTGATTTTTGCAAACGGGAATTTCATCCGATAATAAAGCTGTAGTCTCTCAAATGTCAGCTTGTCCATGAACTTTCCATAACTAACCTGAAAGACCGGGAAACTTTGTAATTGATGTAGACTGCATCCATTTATTTGCAGATATAAGTTACCTGAAGGATATGACAATATTTGATTCGTACGCATTCTAGATAGAGACAATAGTCATCATATAAGCGTGATAGTGAATGAGTAATTAGTTTGAGTATAGTAACAGAAAACTTGCCCTATCCATATGATCCTACTACGTAATCAATACTATTGAACATCAATGTTTGTGAAGGCCAGTGACTATAAGATTTAAAAATCTTTTTGATGAAAAGACAGTTCAGGAAAGAGAACATGCGATGAAATGCAGGTGAAGAGAGAACACAAAGAAGAAAAGAGAGGGAGAGAGAAATGGAGAGAAGAGGAGGGAGACAGACTCACAGGAACTTCATGGTTGCCATGGCAACGGTGAGAAGAGCGTCATTAGATGGTGTTCTGCGCAACCATCATTGTGGTGCTGTGGTGTTGCAACCATCATTGTGGTGCTGTGGTGTGGTGTTGCAACCATCATTGTGTTGCTGTGGTGTGGTGTTGCAACCATCATTGTGTTGCTGTGGTGTGGTGTTGCAACCATCATTGT
>VCRD01004169.1:0-12881 GCA_006783055.1 Trinorchestia longiramus
CTGTGTAGTAGGGACTGTGTACTGTGTACTGTGTAGTAGGGACTGTGTACTGTATACTGTGTAGTGGGGACTGTGTACTGTGTACTATGTAGTAGGGACTGTGTACTGTGTACTGTGTAGTAGGGACTGTGTACTGTGTACTGTGTAGTAGGGACTGTGTACTGTATACTGTGTACCACATACTGTGAGTTATATTTTGCATACCTGACGTGTATTAAGGCACGTACTTATGAGAACTAATTCAATGGTGCCAAATTAAAACCAACTATTGCAGGAAACAGCTTTGAATATCAAATTAATGCTTCAGATGACCTAAACATCTTCATTAGATACCTCACACAGCTGGCACCTCACACAGCTGACACCTCACGCAGCTGGCACCTCACGCAGCTGGCACCTCACACAGCTGTCACCTCACACAGCTGGCACCTCACACAGCTGTCACCTCACACAGCTGTCACCTCACACAGCTGGCACCTCACACATGTGTCACTTCACACAGCTGGCACCTCACACAGCTGGCACCTCACACATGTGTCACTTCACACAGCTGGCACCTCACACATGTGTCACTTTACACAGCTGGCACCTCACACGGCTGTCACCTCACACATGTGTTACTTCACACAGCTGTCCCCTCACACAGCTGGCAGCTCACACAAAACGGCAGCATTTTTATCAGGCGACTGGTTGACCAGAAAGTAACTCTGCGAAGGTGCCATCCACGTCCTATTCCTGGTCTCCATAGGATTCATGGGGAAGTTGCCCCCCCAAGGATACATTGCTTTGTCTGAGGGGAGCTGGGTGCCGTCCACCCACGACCACTTAGTGCCATCGTAGCCTGCGTTCACCCAAACGTTGACTTTATCGGCAGCTGTAAGTGCAAAATTACAAGAAAATTGCAGCGTCTGTGTAAGTGCGATCAAAATGTGATATAATTAAAAAGCTTTTCTTGATCGATGACCAGGAGTGCCTAAAAAGAGTAAAACACTCCAGTGGAGAGCAAACATGAGCCCTTTTAAACAGTTTGTCTTTATCAGGTTAAATGGAAGCAACACACCAGCGAGTTAGTAAGGTACTAGGTACATTCAAGTTATAACACTTCCGATGTTCTTTCTCATGACTGCAAATGGATAGAAACATACAGTTTGTTTTAAAATATGCATGCACTAGTGACTGCGTGACAAAGATGACAGCAATGTACGGCGCACAGAACTCTAGCTTCAGCAGCGAGAGTGAGGACTGTTTATGATACTTAAAATGTCAACATTGTTATTACAAGAACAGCGTATAATCATTCGCTTTCTAGGTGAGACACGTGACACCGATTGAAATTCATCGCCAATTGAGTGAGACTATTGGTAATGGTGTCATGAATGAGTCTAATGGGCGTTCGTGGGTGCAACAGTACAAAGAAGACAAAGCGTTGGCCTTGCACCAGCCGATCTGACAACACGGTCGAGAGATTGAAGAAAGTTGTTTTAGAAGATCGCCGAATTAGTGTGGAACACATCGCGTCCAAAGTTAGCATACACGTGGAATCTGTCGGATTCCATAGGCCCTCCCTCGACACGCCCAGATCTCTGGCCACAGCAATTACCGAGTCCTTCTCAAGTAGAGCCAAGGCACGGAATTTCTCTTCCATTTTAACCTTCTTCCAGCCCGTTGTGTGCAAAGAGATTAAAGATGTTAAACTTCAAGCTTTTAGGAAGTGGAAAAACACCGTCCGGCCCAAGCAGAAGGAGCGCTCAGATCGTGTCTCGAAAAGTTAGCGTTCGTGAATTTCTCAGAACTCCGCGAACGTCTCGAAAAGTTGGAGTTTGTGGATTTCTACGACATCCAAAGGGAGTTTGTGGTGACCTCTGACACACGCTGGGTGTTTGTGGGGGGGGGAAAGTTCAGGAACCCCAGTGATTTCAATAACTAAACTTACCGTTATTATTCAGATAGGCGGCCACTGCATTATAGGTGTTATCATCACCAAGGCCTGCCAGGTGGCTGCCGGGAGGACAGTAGAGCTCGGCAGCAGTGAAGTTTACCTTGAAATCTACGTAGACGAACGCTCTATTCTCAATGCGGAAGCTGAAGCCGCTGCTGAAGTTACCTGAAATGGTGGAAATGCTGTGATGCAAGTAATATTTTACAAATATATTATATTTTATATATTATATATTATACAAATATATTATATATTATGCAATGCAAAAAGTGATGCGCAATTATATCATAAGTATATTGCAACATATTGCAAGTGATGAGGCGTAAATTGGTTATACGTAATGTGTATTGCAAAATGAAGCAATATAAATTAACTAAATAATTGCATTATAAAAATATCACAACATCGTGAAGGTAATGCAAAATAAATTATTATACCTGGTTATACTGCAGTGTGATGCAGTATAATACAAGTAATGCAATTCAAATGTATAATAAGTATATCACGTGAAACAATCGTATACACCCAGCGTGTACATGGGAGGATTTATAACCTGATGATTGCCGTAGTGTTGTCCGTATGATATCTACATACAGGGTGTCCCAAAGGCAGGACGAACCTACAACTCATTGTTTAAATATAATTTATTAACTTGCATAAATCAAATAGCACTTTGTAGAATCAAGAAACATTTGAACTGGTACTTCTACTCAACGCAAAGGATGGTTGCATCGATAACCAGAAAGTGAGTTCAATGCATATCATTCCATCAAGTTCTACAAGTGATTTAGGCAACTAATAAGTTTAACACTTTGCCTAGTGACGGTAACTCTCAGTGCCGCCACTAACCTTCGAGTTCACTCACAGCAAGCGAAGTTACCTTTACACGTTGTGAACACGACGGTAGCGATAGGTTAGCGTGCCTAGGCAAGGGTCTATAAAACAGAGTGCCATGTGAAACTCTGAACTGAACGACAGTAAAAAATTTGAAGAATTAATGATCATATTGAAAAGTTACTATGAATGTGTTGTTTGTTAAAATGTCATTTGGATGAAATGCTATCGGTCATTTCATTTCTTGGAAATGCGCATTTTTGCACATTGTGTCTTGGTGTCTTAGACATATTTTAGGAAACAAAGTGATGTGGTATACCGTTGTGGATTTTCATACTAAATGCTTTGACTCTTCTGTTGGAGGCGCAGAACTACGCAACTGGCAACCGCTTCTTTACTTCATGACTTATAACATGACTTGTATCATGACATATCATAATGAAGAGAAGCGGGCTTAAAATGCTTTCTTGGACGCAGAACTACTACTCCTTAGGTTACATGCATCACAACACTGCTTTGATCTTGAATCATCACCTGTTGAGTTTGACCAGTGAGCCAGTTTCATATCCATCAAAAGTAGTGGCCTTGTATTCGATGTGGCTCCCCTTTGGTCATTATTCTCTCACGATTAACTTTGTTTGAAGGCTTTTTGGAAGTCGAGATATACAAGGTCTACGGCTTTGACCATGCAGTTGACTTTAAAAAAGTTCAAGAGGTCTGTTAGACAGCTACGTTTATTCGAGGATTCACACTGGTAGACAGCAACCAGGTTTTGGGTTTGGAAATGTTTTGTTTTGCAGACTTTGAGAAATCTCTCTATTGTTTTACTGATGGCAGATGTAAAACTGATTGTACAATAGTTATTGGGTGCTTGTTTGTTCCTATTTTTGAAAATAGGACTGACATTTGCCTGCTTCCAATCTGCCGGAACAACCCAAGTTTCGAGCAATCGATTGAAGATGGTTGTTGAGGGCTCGCTGATTATTTCGACCATTTTTGAGTATTCAGGGAGCAAGGCAGTCGGGTCCGGTTGATGTATTTGGGTTCAGAAGGATGAGCTGTTTTCTACCTCTTCTATTCTGAATATGCCATTCGTCAGGATTTCTTCGGGCTTTAAGATGTAAGGTTGTCGGATTTCAGTTAGATAACACAGAAATGTTGCATGTATTCAGAATTCTAGCTAGTTTTGTTGTCCGTGCGAGTTGAGCCATCGAGGTTGATCAGTTTTCCAGCAGTATCTCTTATGAGTTGTCTGTTATTTACGTATTCATTGAAGCGTTTCGGATTAGTTTTTGTTGCCACTGAACAAATAGGCATTGCTGAAATCATCTTTATTGATTCTTTTAAAATCACAAGGCCTTTTTCTGATCACGTTTCAGTGCGCCATCGTCAATGAATTATTCTTACTACAGAAATTTACTTTGATATAGACGTTTGACGATGCTCATGAATGTAAATGAAAGTTTTGTTGACGCAGTCGTTTTCGTTATGGCTCTTGAATAGACTAGTGTTTTATTTGATAGAAATTCATCGATCACCAGACGTTTAAAGTTAACTGCCACGATGGTCAGGTCTGTTATACGTCATAACGCATGACACACGCATATGTAGATAGACTGCAATTAAAGATCCAGTTTGACCTTATAAATATCTCCCATAGCTGAAAAATTTGTCATCAGAAAGTCACTGGAACTTAAAGTGCTGATACCATCTTTTGATGAAGAAACGTTGAATAAATATCAAGTTGTTTCTTGTATCAAATTGGGTGATCAAGTTTTTAGGGTGACTAGCCTTTTCTCTTAAAATTTCTATTTCACAAGAAGAACCACGAGCTTCGACGACCATAACTCAGCTCAGCTGTTAGCTGGTCACAAATATTCTGCTGTGCTTCATTCAATCGTTGGTGGAAGTATAGTATAGTCAATACTGATTTTGTATGGTAACTGCTGATTCTACATAATAGATTTTGCGTATTCAACTTTGCGTATCTAATTGTAGATTGAATTGCATATTTAACGCTGATTTTGGTGCAATGAAAAGTTCAAACCTGAAGGTAACGCGATTTGTGTCATGCACTCAGAAGGAGGGCGTTAGCCACAGGAGAATACAAAATGTGATTGGAAGACGACAAAACTCTTTTGTTAAGTTTCACTTGCAGAAGACTATTCACTGTTTCAGATTCCATTAATTTTTCAGTATTTACCCACTGATGTCATCTATAACTTTAAAACTACGAAACGAGAACGAGTTTATAACGACAATAACTCTCTAACTTGACTTAAAAAGTGTCTATTCTCTGGTTAAGCTTTTTCTTCCATAGAGGCCTCGTTCTATCTGCATCGTAGCACTAAATTATACAAAATGATAATTGCTACAATAATTTAACTACCTAAAAATTTACCAGGAATAAAATTGCTCTAATAACTAAAATGTTAAATTTAATCTTAAAAAATTAAACAGTAACACAATTCAAACCTTTAAATCTATCTTTATTCAGAAAGTTAACACAAATGTGCGTTGGTACACATTTGTAGGAGCAGTTTTAGCCCTCTGTGTTGGTACACCTATGTACCAGCAGTACCAGTGGTGTGTTAGAACTACAGTGTACCACCAGTGCAGTATTAGTGTAGTGTGTTAGTACACCTGTCTAACAACAGTGGAGTACCAGTGTTAGTACATACAGCGCAATGGTACACCGGTGTACCAACAGTGCACTACCAGTGTTAGTATAGTACAATAATACACCAGTATACCGACTGTGCAGTACCAGGTTTTCAGTGAAGTTTAACTCGCTCATCACCACTAAAATCTTGTAGAACTGAAAGAGTGAAGGCAAAGGTTCAAATCCCACTGCGCTCAAACCCTGGTTTTAAGAACACTCGTTCACTGGAGCCTTTGAGTTGCAAAGAGACCAGTAGCAGAGGGACTGAGAATCATTTTACCTGTTCGAACCCTGTTAATTTGTACTTGGCATGAGGAAAACGCTCCAAAACTTGACTCTCAAGCAAAAATAAAGAGCACGATTTGCAGGCCTACTTACTTTTGATGAAAGAAAATGCAGTTTCGTTGAGTGAGAACATGCGGTGGGTGGCGGTGGTGGAGTGGGAGAAGTGGCATTTTCCGGTGGCGAAGTAAGTGAAGGAAGAACAAACTGCGTTCCACCAGCACACCAACTTGCATTGACCTGAACCACATATTCAGGATGACAACATTCAGAAAATATATAATACAAGAAAGTAATGGCAATTTAATGAACGTATAGCGATTATAAAATACAAGAAAATAATGATAATTTAGTCAAGATTCTACGATAATAAAATAAAATAAAATACTTATAATTTGATCTGCATAATATGATTATTAAGTGCAATAAAAGGATGATAATCTAATAGGATTTCGAGTTGTACAAAGTAAGTTTCAAAGTTTTTAATTAATTGATTGCAATTGAGTAGTTTGGTGGAAGCTCATTGAAATATCAACATTCAGGTGTGCACCTGCAATGTAGGATGACAACTTGACAGAAAACAAAGGTTCGTGACCCCAGAGACTCCCCCAGTTCTCTGCCTCTGGACTCAACGATAAAGAAACTATAGTGATCTCTCTAGTAAATCACTCTTCAGTCCCAACCCTCAGCCATCTCTTATTTCCGAGGAGACATTTAATATATTTATATTTTATCTTACTCGGAGTGAATGCCTTAGGGAGTAAGGGACCGTCGAGGAACCCAATAGAAGAAAGACAATTAAAGGCAGGATGAGTTTAATAGTTTGTATTCACGCATTTGAATATTCTATTAAATCTTGCTTCTTCTTTCTTCACTGCACGCGTCATGACGTTGAGTACTGGCGTACTGACATCTTGACTGTAGTACGCTGAGACGTGTACGGTTCGAGCACGTGAGTTCTTGTTAGTGCGTGAGTTGTTTGAGCCCCATCCTGTCCGCAGACAGGATAGCTGATTTCTTCTTCGTTCGCTCTTCTGTTGGCTGTGTGTTGAGTTTTTCAGGTGATGAGAGTTCTTGGCAGAGATGTTGACTTTGGAAGCGCTTGATGGAGAGTCCGTGAAACAGAGCGTTGCTCTGTTAGGGAGGTTGGCTGGGCCTTGCTGCCTGAGCGGAACCGCTCATTGGTCGACGTCCTGCTTCTGGTCGAAACGGGCTCTAACCTCATCACTGTATTCAGTTCCGTTGTCTTGTTCGCTCATTGATCGATGAAAGCTAGCCTCGTCTGTGCTGTGTTCATATGTAGTGTGAGCCAGACGCTTCACTAAAAAACCCTGAACTCGTATTACTGAATATGAGTCTTAGTCAAAATAATATCGGATAACCACGTTTCGATTTCTGTTTAATTGATAATTCTGTTTAATAATAATAATCTTTTATTCTTTGTACGAATTATCATCATGTATGTATATAACTAACCTTTTACACAATAAATCACTCATCGTTTATGTGATCAATAAAGTATTATTGATACGAGTCATCATTTGTATCATTTATCTCCAGTTAATTTTGAGTCTCCAGCAGCTATGTGCAACTGTTTCTGTCAATTATCCATACAGTATTAACATGGAGGGTTGTTCTTACTTTAGACGCCATGATTTTACTTTAGATGCCATGATTTTAGTTTAAACGCCACGATTTTACGTTTGACGCAATGATATTACATTAGACGCTATAATTTTACTTAAGATACCATGATTTTACTTTAAACTTCATAATTTTACTTTAGACGCCATGATTTTACTTTAAACTCCATGATTTTACTTTAAACTCCATGATTTTACTTTAGACGCCATGATTTTATTTTAGACTTCACGATTTTACTTTAGATGCCATGATTTTTCTCTAGACGAAATGATTTTGTTTTTCTGTTCTCATATTCTATGCTGTTTGCGTACAGCAACCACGTGCCTTTTCTATAGACATAGTTGTGCAATCATAATTATAAGAAATATATATTTTAAAGTTATTTGACCTCAATTCTTTTAAAACTCGCTGCAGTAACCACCAAAAAGTAATCTCAACAACAGTCGAGTAGAATAATTTTCAATATGGAAGAGAAAAAGGTCTCCAATACCAGAGGCGCTGCTTCCGTGACGCTTGCTGCAGTTGAAAACAAACACAAACATTACAAGTTAAACTGGGTACGTAAACGCAGATTATAAACATTTATTCTCATAAAGTTTACAGCTGTGCTTGATATGTGATATAACGATCATGAATCCCATACAATAAGTTAAATACTCTGAGCAGTAGTTGCAGCTCCAAGCGACACATGCAAATAAATATTTGTAGAAACAACCCTGTTCAAATTAGACTCACAAATGCTCCTGTCGATGAGCGTGTTGGAAACTTCTTCTTCAATTAACTGAAGCTGTGGGTACATTACGAAGGGAAGATTTGCAGACTGTGCAGGTGTGCTGTATAGTACAGCTGTCAGCGTCACAGCTGCTAGTACGCGTACGTGTATGTTCATTTTATGGATATTGTAACTCAGAATATGTGGCGCTAACGTGGGTGTCACTGATTTGTTCCTGTAACTGTCGCACTGCACACAGACAAGGAGAAATTCATGGTTAGAGTGATTACAATGGGAGCAAAAGTTATAATAGCTACAGCAGATAAAATAGTTACAAGAGTTAGTATAGGTACAACAGTTGCAATGGTTATAAGAGTTCCAATGATTTTAGTGAGTACTATAGTCAGAGTTAAGCAGTATTTAAATACATTATTTGTGGATTTAAATATAATACATTTAAACACATTGAAATAATTTTGCGTGTAAATACGACGTTGAACGTGTAAACGACTTGCGTGTAAACTTGACGTCGTCTGAATATGGGTATTTCGGCTTCTAAAAGCTCATTCAGCGAATCCTCAGTAGAAATACAGGTTATGATGTATCTCAACGACAGTGACAAAAACATTGAAAGCTTGAAACGGCATCCTCTTATTCTAGAAATGATTCTTCGTGTTAACACAACTTCGACGTCTTCTGCTCCGGTAGAAAGGTTATTCTCTCTTGCTGGCTTAACGTTTATCCCCATAGAAATAAAGTTAGCGACAAAACTGTTGAACGGTCGATATTATTGTGCCCTAATAAAGACTTTTAAATGTTCGTTTCAAGTTTTGAGATTTTAAACAGCATCTTCATTGTGTGAGTTCCTCATGAGAATTTCGAGTTTAAGAGGAGTAAAATTTATACATGACCTATACTTTTTCATAGAATATATAATCAAGAGCACATAAGACACTGTGTCAAGGAATGTGAAACCTTTGTCTAATATAATGTTACTCCTGCTGAAAATTAAAGTCTTATAAAAATAAAATATGAAGGTCCCCTATTTTCACGGATAAGATTAGGAGAAATTATATTTTGTATGATTTAGGTAATGTATTAAATATCAAGTTTTTTAACCATTTCGGGTTACTAAATGAAAGTCAATAGTGATGTACTTCTGCAGCCGTTGCAAAGGCGTTTCAGCAAGAGCAGAAAGCATTTTAGAGAAAAAATGAAGGAATGAAGACTATGGATTACGAATCGAAGACATTCGTACAGGAGGTCCGTCTGCATGAAATTTACTATGAGTATGAGTAATTTACGTTGAATTATGTGCATGAGTTCCCCACTTACATACATCCTCTTAAACAATACATTCACGAGCACTGCAAATTATACTCTGTGAGCGCCGTAGCTCGCATTCAACTATAATGGATTTGAATAATAAAAAAGGATCATTTTACGAGGCTTTCTTCTGGCGTTGATAAAATTAATATGAATAAAGAATGAGGTCGAGGTCCATGGGTCCAGAAAGCGGTCTTAATCGTGGGTTTGTTCAGGGTGCGGCAACACAACTACCTTTTTTTGAAAGGAACTTCCTTTGAAAAAAGGAAGTTATGTTGTCGCACCCTGTACTCGTGTATACATTTTTTATTCTATCGTAATGGAAGCGTGCTGCTGAAAATAAGTGTCAGTTTCAACGTGTGGACAAGGCTTTAACCCTTGTTCATTTTTAATTTAGTTAGCAAGTAACGAAGAAATGAGATTGCAAATCACGCAAGAAGTATTCACATTTCATTCTGAATATTACATGTAAAATTTCAGTTCATCAGTTTGGTTTAGTAATTTTGATACGTCATTGACGTCAGAGGTCCATATTCCTGCGTTACTAAATGCTGGTGTTGTTAGATGTTAGAATTCTATATTTCTTCGCTGTCATATGCATTTGTCATCAAGTATAAGAACGACTTAACCTTGTGTGCCGAAATATAGACATTGCTTGATACTGGAACTATAAGTCTGATGCATTAATAACTATGTAGCCCACGATCCCCGCACTGAATACCTAATTCTGACAAAAAAAAGTCCTTATTCAAATCAGAACGCCGGTAGGGAACCGTTGTTTCATACTTTGTTGTGTTTGTCATGGTGGAGAACAATGAACAAAAAGTTTCGAAAGGAGTGCAAAATATGCTGAAAATTATATGGAGAGAATAGTTTAAATAAAAATCTTAATATTTAAGTAGAAACTATAGACGTCGCAACCATAGAACAAAAAAGAAAGATTAAGTATAAAAATGTACATGTTTTATCAAGGATCACTTGCTCTTAAATGTAAACAAAAGAAAGCCTTGGGTGCATCAAACCACTGTAGAGAACTCGTAGTCCCAGTGAGTTATTACTTAATATACTCATCGAGTTAGCTATGAACGCTTGTAAGTTTTATTGCATCATGTTTGATGGGTCTGTCTACCATTATCGTTCTCTGTAACGAGATCGAATTTTTTTCAAAGTTTTCATAATCCTTTGATGACTGACGGTACTTCTCACTACAACAGTGTTCACAGCAAGCAAAATTAACTTTTGGGATGTCTACTAAAGGATGTAACGACTCTCTAGATACATTTCGCTATGCATGTGGTTGGTGTATTGAAAAAAGGCAGGTGTTACATAAGATCGTGAGAGGTGTCAAGTTGGGGATAGCATACAGACTCCATTTCGGAATGCCCATGGATGACCAGGATAAACCATAGGCACCACATGTGATATGTGAAAGCAGTTGATCTACTCTGGAAGGTTTGTTTAGACTTTAGAGGTTCTGGAAGATCAATGCCTCTTGACATTCCAAGGGTATGAAGGGAGCCAAAAACCCTAACGATAGCTGTTACTTTGACATGATTGATGTGGCAAAGCACAGAAAAGTTAAAGGAAGACAAGCTCTTCAGTATCCATACATACCATCATCCAAAGCAGGGGTTCCCAAGCTGGGGTAAATGCACCCTTAGGGCTACATTTACTTATCTAAAGGGATACATTTATTGTTATCAATAGAAATGAAAACCCTAAAAGTTTTATTGAAAATGCAGTGGAATTTCATTTTTTTACTCACTTTTCTGTCATAAAAATTCAGGGGTACATGCTCATCTGTTGAAAACTGAAGGGGTACAAGGTCAAAGAAAGGTTGGGAACCCCTGCTGTATTGTCCCTGTCACACATGATGGTAGCTTACCTGTACCACTACCACCAGCAAATGTAAGTATACTTCTAATAACACTTCTAATGTCAAGAAATGTTCTTAAGAATAAACTAACACTTCTAATCCTAAGAAAAAAGTTATCAAGATATTTACAGTACATAAAAAGTTTTATTTGTTTTTCTAACTAATATTATACTCCCTAAATACCTTTCAATATGGAAAAAAGTAATAAACGTTGTGTAACTATCCTTACAATACTGGAATATATTGAACCAACAAAGTATTGTAGAAAAAAGTTAGAAGTATGCCGAGATAATAGGAAATTATGAATAAATAAATAACAATCGATGTTTCATCATATCTATGTAATTTTTTAATTCAATAGCAAAAAATGCATATATGCATGCCTAATATATCCAAGTAAACAAAACATATGATACATTGTGTTATTCCCTGATATTTTAGTTTCGAGTATAATTCATTAATTTAATTTATGATGTATGTATACTTTTATTACACATCAAAGAAAGTAAACTGGAGACTCACATATCAGAGGCACTGAACGTGAAGGGTACAGCAAATCAAACTTTTTCTCAATACTGGTACAGCCTAAAATGCCTCTAATTTATTCGGGCCCAAAACAATTAATATTGATAGCAATTAACACATAATATTCAGCTGCACCTCGCACTCAAATTTTTTTACTCAACTCATTTACAGGTAAAACGAATACAGATGTAGCTTTGAGGCTTGAAAAATGCACTGGACGCCAGTTTCAAGTGAAAGAAATTTTATTACAATTTTGTTGGATTCATTTATTGCTAAGCCATTTCCAGTTTTAGAATTCGAACACAGATTGAGGTCGTTCACAGTGCATCAGAGGGGTTGTGGAACCCCTTTTCTTCTGCCACTATTAGGACATAAATTTCAACTTCACTTTACCTGTAAAAGTTAAACCATGGCTAGGACCCCTTTAATTATCTCATGCACTTTCTTGGTATTAATTGGAAATGATTACCTAATTGTGAGCCAACGAACGACAGAGAATTTCCAAATGGTTCAATTAACTTCACTGAGAGTCAAATTAGGATTTTCCAAACATGTGGTTCATTTATATTTACCTGAAAGTACCGTGAGAACGACTCATTTTTAGTGAGAGAAATTTCTGTAAATTTAAGAGTAGATGAGCTTCAAAATTATAACCATGTGGAAATTATGCAATTTTGACACACTGAGATTTGATAAGTGTTCATAACTATAACAGATACTTAAGATGATGCAGCCCAAAAATATTTTCTTTTGGCAGCTCCATGACTTCACCAAATCCTTCGGGTTTTTCATAACCACTTCAACTCCATTAACTGCAGAACTTCATCCAGAAACTCTAAGTCATCACTGCGTTCGGCTTTACAAAAGGATGTGTTGGACATCGACTTCATTTCAGTTTACCACCCGTTAAGTGTGACTGCAACACCTCTTGAAAGCCACGACTCAAGTGTGACTGCAGTACCTCTTGAAAGCCACGACTCAAGTGTGACTGCAGTACCTCTTGAAAGCCACGACTCAAGTGTGACTGCAGTACCTCTTGAAAGCCACGTCTCAAGTGTGACTGCAGTACCTCTTGAATGCC
>VCRD01004170.1:6538-47091 GCA_006783055.1 Trinorchestia longiramus
TGTTGACAAGTTCCTTTTATTACCTTGAGTAAGGTCACACGGGCAGTTAGATTAGGCTTGTTAAAGTTGGTTGCTTAAAATCCCCTGAGCACAACCAAACTTTACACCTTACCAAATGCTGCCTTCTGCACTTTATCCTGGCATATTTTGAGAATTGTCAATGGGACTTGCGATGTATTTATGATCCGTGTATGTGTACTCATCACTTCACGTTACGTGCAGAATTTGGGGGACCGTCTACCACCCACACACCTACCTATAACAAGCTACTTACTTACTTACCTACCTACTACACTATACTATACCAGCTGCACTTTTACACTTATACGCCACATACTGCACCTACTGTACTCGTTGTACTCGTGCAACATTTCAAGCCACAGTCGCTATAGCTCTGGACTGGCCATTCATCCCTGAAGCTGGACTGGCCTAACCATCATCTGGACGCTCTGGACTGGCTCAATCATCCCAAGAATTTCCAAGCTATTTCTCGTGCCAACTTCCTTGAATACAAAGCTGAGATCCTGTCATGAGTTCTTTTATTCTCCTTGAGTAAGGTCACACGGGCAGTTACAATAGGTTTTGTTGAAGTTGGTTGCTTAAAATTCCCCAAGCACAATCAAACTTTACATTGGTGACCCCAGAGTGACCAATATAAAGTTTGATTGTGTAGTATAGTGTAGTAGGTAGGTAAGTAAGTAAGTAGCTTGTTATAGGTAGGTGTGTGGGTGGTAGACGGTCCCCCAAATTCTGCACGTAACGTGAAGTGATGAGTACGCATACACGGATCATAAATACATCGCAAGTCCCATCGACAATTCTCAAAATATGCCAGGATAAAGTGTAGAAGGCAGCATTTGGTAAGGATGATTGTCAAGCAACTCACCATTTAATCAAGTTCTTGGTTTCACATTTTTACAATGAGGTAGGAGTTTATTAAATTGATTTTATAAGTTATTGATAGAAGCAGAAATAATTAAATTATATCCTTGGCATAAGTCTGAAGGATTTGCATTGTTTTTTTAGAAAACAATTTTAGCATTAGTGCTTGGGTTGTTTGAGCCCCATCCTGTCCGCAGACAGGATGGCTGGTTTCTGCTTTCTTTGCTCTGCTGTTGGCTGTGTGTTGAGTTCTTGAGGTGATGAAAATTCTTGGCGGAGATGTTGACTTTTGAAGTGCTTGGTAGAGAGTCCGTGACGCAGAGAGTTGCAGCATCGTTATAGAGGGCGGTTGGCTAGGCACTGCTGCATGAGCGTGACCGCTCGTTGGTTAATGTCGTGTTTCTGGTCGTAACGAGGTCTAGCCTCGTCGCTGGATTCACTTCTTCTGTCTTGTTCGCTCGTTGGTCGATGAAAGCTAGCCTCGTCGCGGTACTCGTTTGTAGTGGAGCTATGCGATTCACTACAAGATCTTTAATGTAAGAGAGTGCCGGATCCTTGCGGTCACAAAGAATGTACTTCATTTTTAAACTCTACGGCGGTTCGGCGAACAGACGCCCTAGAGCCTCGCTTCAGTAACAATTAGCCACGATGCCCTTTACACCGATTAGAGGTGCGGGTGGACGCAGAGGGCTCAGTCTTTACAGGCCAGGGCGTACATGTATTTAAAATCCACTGCAACTCAGGAGACGGTCTGAGGACCAACAAAGGAATGGTGTGTTCGGTAGGAAGTAGGGATGCAAAGAGCGTGGTGGCAGGCGGTGCACAGAGGAGAAATAAGAAACAGTTTCCCCAATAAGGTTGGAAGCCCCAAGCTAATCAGTCCAGCGTCGCTGTAAAACTGGAAGATCGGAGAAGAAAGGACGAAGCGTTTGGGAGGTTTCCGTTGCAGTCTTGCTCGTTTTCCTCTGTAATTGTACTACAAAGACAAATGTCAGACAAGTTATAAGCTCTCTAAATTTGTATATCAAATCTAATCCCCTATACCCGAATTCAAGATTGTCGCAAGCAAGGAGCCCCAATTACCTGACTGTTTACTGCCGTCAGTGTCATGAAGACGTTTGGTCGAGAAGAGCTATTAGAAATTTATACAGAAGTCGGGCAGAGGTGTGTGCTCCTTACGGATAATATAGAAAGAATAGCAAAAGGTTTCAACACGTCAGAAAATGAACCGAAAGATTTTAAGTTTGAGTACTATTCGTAAAATCCTAGCGAATAGGTCATCTTTTAAGCGTCAGCAAGCTGACTATTAACTAAGAGTGGAATTTTTATAACTTTAAACTGTAAGGAGGACGTAGAGGCAAAATTATGTATCATAGATTGCAACTCAAAATAATGAATAAAACTCATTCACACAAACTCAGGGATAGTTAAAACAAAGGTCAAGCAAGATATTTAGAGTTACGACTATTGGCGGCCTGGACTAAGACTCCAACTCGTCCTTTCCACAGCTCACTACTTCCTATTTAGCACAGTGCACGACCATCCTCTGTGGAAACAACCATGTTTCTTTGAAACGAACACCCCTACTAACTACATCCTTTAACCCACTACACCTCCCAGATGCAAGGCACATTAGGTCCCAACTGAAGTGTCAATTAGAGCAACCCATTCAGTAGAATTTCCTACATGAGTTTGAAAACCAACAAATTCTGTTAGACAGCTGCGAGGCCAAAAGTTGTTTCCTCAGAATCACAGTTGTTGAAAGAAATATAGAACTAATGGGTAGATTGGCAGCTGAACGAATACTGGTTCATGTATAACCTGCGCACGTTTTAGCTCAAAATACCTTCACATTCTAAAGGAGAATACCAGTATATCATAATATAATTTAGAACGTTATTATAATATTAATGGGTAGCAGAATACATAGTTAATGGATGGAATCATTATTGCATATAAACTCTTGTAGAGCTGACGGAATAACTATTAAAACGGTAGATTTTTATACATAACTCTAAAGCATGGGGGTTTTAAAATCTCTAACGGTAACTTTCTATTAAGTTTATTCAGTGGTTATTTTATGCTCACATGTCATGATATCCAACATTTTGCAGAATAGATTCCCAAGACTAAAAAGCTTGTCTGCAAAAAGTTTCATGTGCAGAAGATGTGTCAACACCAGGTGGTAATCTTGGAAACAGATAACGCATTGATGATGCGTGAGAGAAATATAATCGTTTATTCCCACTTTTCACTGCTTTTACTGAGCACTTGACCTTGGACTGAATAAGAAGTCACAAAGAGAGTAGTTCTGGTTTATTTTTCTGCATCATATTTCCAAAAACCATAGTAGGATACTGTTAATTGTCTCAGACAATTGTACACAGTGACTTTAAGTTCTTCGTTAAGTATAAAAACACTGTGCTTCGCTTTCATAGAATGCACACGAATACAGCTCTAAACCAGTATATCTTAAACGTGCTCAGAAACTTCTTAAGCTGATATGAAACTGTGAAGTTTGGTACTGCTAGGGAATTATAGCAGCCAACTTCAACGGTTATGATTCTTATCTGCCCGTGTGACCCGACTCGAGAAGAATCAAAGAACTCCTGATAGTAACTCAGTTTTATATTTCTGGTAGGGTGGCACGAGAAATGGTTGAGATCTTCGTGAGATGATTGAGTCAGTCCAGAATTCCAAGAGGTAAATTAGGTCAGTCCAGCTTCATGGGATGAATAGGCTAGTGCAGAGCTACAGCGACAGCCCACAGCGAATGTATAGCGAGTAGGTAGCTTACAGCGAGCAGGGGCAGACGACTTGGTTTCCCCCAAGGTCAGAGAATTCTAGACAACACGTCACATGTTTAAGTTTGTGAATGATGCTCTCTAGCTCAGGAAAGACCCACTTCAATATTATGCGTGAAAATGTTGCCATAGCAACACGATCTAGCTGAGAATACGCATTCGTTACTGTTATCAATACAAAAATTATTAGAATAATATAAGCGTAATAGAAGTGTTTTAATTGTCCAGGAATTATTAAAGTTTATACTAGTTTTAATTTTATTTTCAGTGGTAAAAATGAAGATTATTTTAGTACTATTAAATTAATGGCATTTAGGGAGGTAGATCATTCAACAAAACTGTGCCTTTTTTATTCGTATTGCCGTAGTAATGGAATTTTCATTTTCATAGCGTGTTCACATTCATTTGACCTTCAGAAAGAATAATCACTTAGTACAGATTTCTTATTTGCGTATTTTAGTTTAGTTGCAATTGAATATCACAACATTATTATTATTACTCTAACAAATTCGTTACTACACAACGGTCGAGTGGTAAGCGGCTTGTGCTTGCGCTGCGCTAATTCCATGTTCCAATCTTTATGCAGACTTCTATTTTCTTCTGCTTGCAAAACAAGGAATCAGGAAGACTATATCCTCATCATCAAGCTCATCTAGCGCTCTTATAAGCATCTACCTCAAGTCACAATGCAGAAGGACGGGAATAATCGCTGGGAACAGCATCACTAGTCTTAAGATGTTAACATTAAGAATTATAAGCCCGATGACAATACAGGTGCTGTGAAATACATCGGAAATAAAGTTTGTTCATTTCGTTTGTTTACACATTGATGTCCCTCATAGAGGATACTGTGTGTATCATCGTCACAGTTCGTTGGGGACTTAGCACTCCTCATGGTGTCTTCAGCTACCGACAACAGATCCGGCTGTACTGGTTGTGACACTTTGTTACCAGCCTAATGTTGTGAGGGTGGGCCTTCTTTTACATTTTTATTGAAGGTCGATGCATCAGTCTTTCAAAGTTCTGTTCCTGATCATTTGTATTTCTGTCTGTCTTCTTTTTTTATTTTCGAGAAACAGGAATAGTTGTAAAACTTTCTCTATATCAACTGCACATTTCATACATACGTCTCATACGAGTATAAGTACTTACATACCTAGTACCTACAGAGAAATAAGTTCCTACACTCAAGTGAAGCAAATGATTTTGAGCATTCTCCTACAGTAATAAATTAAATCTTTGTAATAAATTTTAATCAAAGAATAGGAAATAAATACCGTTTTCTCTCTCCAAAGCAACAGACCTTGAAGGACAAATATTACGCAAGTGGCAAAGCTGCGAGACCAAGTCAGCCATTAAATATTAGATATTTAATGAACCGTTTCACCAATTCATGCTTATCATTATTTTTGAACAGCGTATCAGTGAAAGAGCAATTTCTTGAACATGAAATGGAAATATATTCTGTTTTGAAGGATACTAATAAACCTTTTTTTAAACATGGTTCTCACGACGATTGTGGTGAAGTATGAGTAGCACGTACTGCTGTTTATCAAGGTGTTGTGTTGGAGTCACCTGCGCTGATGAGATGGTCAGACGTTATATAAGAGGACGGCGCTGCAGGCGATGATACTGTCAAGCTCAGAGAACATGGAGGCTGTCAAGGTGCTGTCGGTGGCGTGGCTGGTGGTGGCCCTGTTCTGCAACTATGGAGCAGGTGAGCTGGTTGTCCTGTCTCAACTATGGAGCAAGTGAGCTGGTTGTCCTGTCTCAACTATGGAGCAGGTGAGCTGGTTGTCCTGTTTCAACTATGGAGCAGGTGAACTGGTTGTCCTGTCTCAACTATGGAGCAGGTGAACTGGTTGTCCTTGTATTAACCATGCAGTAGATGAACTGGTTATTCATGTCTCAACCACACGCAAGATGTATTAATAGAACAAAAAACCAGGTCATGATACCATTTAAAGTTAGGTTGTATCCTCACGTCCCATTCAGAAAATTACTATTTTTTCGGAAAAAACGTATAGAAACAATGATGAGCGACTCATTTTTATCGCTTGTTTTTCTAAGTATCATTAAAACATGGAGCTGTTAACTGTACGTGGGGCCAGTTTTCTTTTCTTAGGACTCTTTTCTTTATTGAAAATGAATTGTTTTTGTTTCTTATTCTTCTTTCTTTGAAGAAGTTTAATTTTGTTACTCAGAATTTTTATTTGAAAATTGAAGCCTTAGGGTGCCGATAAACTGAAAATATCTTCATCGTGAGAGAAATAACTATTGTAAGAATTTATTGTAGGCATTTAGAAGTAATAGGTGTCATATATTGAAAAATTGTTTTATTATTGAATCCCAATTTGCTTATTTTTGCATTGAGGTTCTCATTTATTGACAGCTCTATCCTCACTTAGATAGTATCAGTATTAACCTCAACTGAAACACAAGTGACCTCGACTGAAATGAGTAAACCTTAAACTTCAATATTATTTTAACGCTACGTCTCAAGTGATACAAAACCTTAATCGTATTACCTACGTCACAATAACTATCTTCGTGAGACTTAAAAATAACTAGAAAGTATCCAATAAAAAGTAATTTCTTTTCACCCACACTCGTCACACACAAAAAATTCTCCCACATTCAAGAATTAAAGTCTGCTCTCAAACAACTCAGCACTCACACCATGAGTGTAAAGGTTCGCAGGTTTTCGGGTTGCTTGTCCTCGACACTACGCAGCCGTGTTTTGAATCTGGGGAAAGAAATTAACGGAAAGTCACGGTCATCAGTGTGTAACAAAATAATAATAAAAATACTTTTAAATATTACAAAACTACTTCAGCAAAATTCATGTTACTTTTTAATATCTACATATCGTGTTGGATTTTTATTTTTCAATGTATCAGAAACAGAACAAGAGAATAAGTGTGAACATCATTTGCTACATTAACGACTATTCTGATGATTTTTTGAATAAACCAAGTAGAAATCCAGCCTGAAACTTCACAATCTTTTCTTCTGATATGTTGTGTTCATTAATTCATGTTGAAATATTTTTGTACATCATAGTTCAAGACACCGTTTCATAACCCACGACTTTATGATTATTTATTCTGAGTCAGCAGAATTACGATGAATACAAGAATTAATGTCCATTAACTTGTCCATAACGAATTAATGTCTACAGCAATCATAAAAGAGGTGGATGTATAACTCGAATACCAATTCTGATGAGTTCCAGGTTATTCTAATCACTTCAACGTTATTTTTGTACTACTGAATAAGTTAGCAGAATCAAGGTAAATGCTTGAATTAATTCATACAAACTCGTACCCGCACAAAGGAGGTAGCAACTACAGGTAACTCTCGATTTATCTCCTGGGATGGGACTGGATAAATAGAGATGGTGGATAAATCGAGGTACCATATTTGGTTTAAAAGAAAAAGTGAACCTGTTATTATACGGGAAACTTTATGCTGCATACGAACAATTATTCTAGTATTCTACAGTAAAGGAGTAAATAAAACGAAAATATTCAAATAAATAAATTGTTTAATGCTCTTATACGTTGCAAACATATTTGTTTAAAATATATTGAGATGGTAAACAGTTGAAATATATAAGCGTTAAAATATAAAATGAGACTTTATTACATTTATGTATATGTCTACATGTACATATATTGATAGAATATTTAGATGAAATCACTGACTTTTCTTATTTAACACGTTGCCTCCGATTGCCTGATTGGTGTAAAACTGCACTTTGTACGCATGTTACTAGAAGGATCTGAAAAAATTACAGAACTTAACCTAAGTGGTACACATACGTACCACTTCGGAGTCAACGTGTTAATTCATCATATTTTCTTCTGTAGTTTCCTTGAAGGCCATCTAAAATTGAACAAAATGTACGCTTAATATCTGAATATTCTTCTACGTCTGCCAAAGCTTATTTTAACTGTTCGGCAAGATCGAAGTATTTAGTTAGTTTATCAACACTTGATGCCTTTGCATTAATAGAATCACCTTCACTATCTTCATTTTTCCGGCTTTCTTCACATACTGCAATAATGCACAGTCTATGTTCATTAATTCTTCATTTGACATCGCGCTGTTATGGGTTTCCAAATGTTCTATGATATTTCTACCGTAATATTACTGAAGCCAGCTTCCCTATTCAATTCGACATTTTCGTTAATAACAGAGTCACTAGAAGAATCATTGCTCGATATTGTGAAGTCAGGCCATAATTTACTTCATACACCTTTCATTGTGCAAACATGAACTTCGTTCCAAGGTGCATCAACTATTTTAATAGCTGCCTTTATATTAAACTCTCGCCAAAAAGTTCGAACTGTTTGACCGTCTTTTGACGTGTGTTGTATAATACAATCATCTTTAAGATATCTCGTAAATAATAAGATTTGATGGCTGAAATGACCCCTTGGTCCATTGGTTGCAACAGAGAGGTAGTGTTAGGCGGCAAAAAAATAACTTGAATATGAGGATGTAAGGAATTCAAGTTCAAAGGATGACTAGCAGCATTATCTAAGACAAGAAGAGCCTTATTGTCAAGATTTCGTTTATTGTGTTTCTCAACAGCTGGGACGAAATATGAATTAAACTAGTCCAAAAATGTGTTTTTCGTCATCCAGGCTTTAGAATTGCTTCACCAAATAACAGACAAATCTTCGGTGTTGCAATTCTTCAAACATCTAGGATTCATAAATCAATAAATCAGTAAGGGCCTCAGTTTTGCAGTTCCTAATGCATTTTCTCCTAGTAATAGGGTGTCTCTTTGTGGGCCTTGAAGCCTGACCTGCTGTTTTCTTCTTGAGTGATATACGTTTGTGAGGGCATAGTTTTCCAAAACAATCCTGTTCCATCGCAGTTGTATACCTGCGAAGAAGCGTAGCCACCTTCTGAAATAATTTCTTTAAAAGTAAACAAATAATCAGAGGCAGCTCCATCGTCAGCACTGGCAGCCTCGCCAGAAAGCGTGACATTTTTAAGCTTAAACCGCTTCTTAAATTTATGGAACCATCCATTACTTGCATTAAAATGTCCTAAGTCATATTCTTTCTCTCTCATTGTTTCGTGTATAGAAGAAGACTTCTCTCTTATTATCCTACCAGATAAAGGAGCACCCTTTTCTCTCTGGTTTTGTATCCACACGTACAACAGCCTTTCCATTGTATGCATCGATGAATTACGCAATTTCAGTGAATTACCTCTTTCTTTAGCATGGAGAGTAGTTGCGGACTCCCTAATTGTAATTTTGAATTTAGATATTTTTATTTAGATATTTTTCTCACTGCTGATATTGACACAGAGAAATGCTTACTAATTTCAGAAACCGGCTGTCTTCTATCTAGCATTTCAAGAATCTCCAGTTTCTCTTTAATACTAATTGTTTTTCTGGTTTTTACTTTCATAGGTACATCAACTTCTTTACTTGAACTCATAGGGGTTGTCATATTGGCCCATATATCGAACCAACACACATTGAACAGAGTAACAGATGAAAGAACAGCCTTTGTTTACATACTGTCCGTTCAATTTTTTTCTTACAAGGAATGTTGCAGAATACACGACGAACGCAAAGGGTGGATAAATCGAGATGGCGCGGACTAACGGAGGCAAACAAAACTATATAAATCGAGAGAGGGACTAATCAAGATGTGGATAAATCGAGAGTTACCTGTAGTAATTTTTAGCCTTACTATCATTCTGATGAGTTCCAATGCTATTCTGATGACTAACATTGTCACGTGGGTTCAGCGCAATGCGTGCAGAGGCAGTTCGACTACGAAAGTTTCGTGTGCGTGTGCGACTCAAGTTTCTGTGATGAGATCGGTGTGGTGGAGCCCCCAGCGGACGGCACCTACCAGATCTTCACAAGCTCTCAGGATGCGTTGAGGTTCGAGCCCAGCTCGGGAGACGTTGAAGCCGCAGGTAAGACTAATTTTTTAACAAATAATGCATAGAGTAATGAAAAGCATTCGTAAAAATGCAGTAGATTACGAAACGATAAGCTGCAAAAGACAGGTACATAACAAACTGGAATAATATGGTTGCATAAAAAAGCGCTCGTAAATTCAAAAGGAATTTATGGTGATGATGCCAGAAGAAAAATGCATTTGAAGACACAGAAAGCTGTCGATTGGACCTTAAAGACAAATAGATATGCGATAACACAAACACTGTACATGAGTGCATATAGAAGGTAATTAGGGTTATTTAACAATAAAATTTTCAATTAGTTTGCCTAAGTTAATTCATGGGCGAGTATGAAACATTCCCTTCTTTTCTTACATCTGCGACGGATCGTTAGGTTATCTTCTAGCAAACGAGTTGTAGGTTACTGCTGTTTCAAAAAAATTTCGTATCCGTGAAAGTTCTTTAGGTATCGGGAGTTCTGCTCTGCGATCGTAACTTTAGCTCTTTTAAATAGGCACCTCGTGCTTGTCATCCTCGTCGCTAATTTTAAGATTTGTTATTATATGTACGTCGATATTATGATGGAGGAGGTCTCACCTGTCATAAAGCATGCGAGCCCCAACTTACTAATCTTGCCTATGATAAACGTCTTTCCAAATGTTCGGTTAGCCAAGAAGTCATTGTTTTTAAAAGTTTGGCAACGATTGACATAGATAAAAACCGAACTGACCATCGAACTGGATGTTGGACTAAAATTATTTAAAAATTTTGTTTTTTGTTGCCACAAATTTATCCAGGATTTCAAATACTTAAATCATTAGCTTCACAACATGGTTAATTTTATTCACGCCTAATTTTTCAAATTGAAAAAAGTAGTATACAAATATTATAGTTTTCAGATTAACATTTCCACTCTCCTTTAATGTACAAAGATTTCCATCATCTAGATTGTGAAATTATCTCCTTTATCATACGTATCAATCACATTTTTATTGACATTTCGCGAATCGTTAACAAATCTATGATCAATGCAGATGATATGAAGTAAATTCGTCTAGTAACCAACACTACTCACGTTTGCGAATACGTGAAGGAAGTTTTGTCTCATGGAACATCTATTTGCGTGCAGCCTCTGCTGGCACAGTCATCACCGTGGATACTACAGCTCAGTACCAGACCATGATCGGGTTCGGAGGAGCCTTCACCGATTCTACGGGCATTAATCTCAACGAACTCCCTGCGGCAGCTCAGGAGCTCGCTATGAGGTGAGTGGGGCCGCTGTCTCCTACTTCTCCAGATATGCCCTGTGGTTTACAAGTATCTCGCAAACCCTCTCTTCTTCATTAATAAATAGTTTTCGAACAGGGTATACTTGGTTACGATATTTTATAAAGAAATCCTTCACACAGCATTTTATGAGTGTATTATAGGTAAACAAAACAGTTTGATTATCAATTGAAATAATAACGAGAACTTTCTCAAAAAATTTCATGTTTATAGTACTGCTGTTCTACCAGCCGTACGACAGTATATGCGCTGTCACCATTTTCAGTCTGGAAGTGTAGAATTTAATGGTCAAGTTTCTGAGCAAGGACTTACACGCACGCTAGTATCTACACTCACAAAGGACTATAGTTTTGTATTGTTCATAGGCGAGGTTTCCGTTTATTTAAATGTTAGATAAATAAAGTTACTCAGGCTGTACAAACACGAACGAAATAGTCTGAATTTATACGTGATACTGACTACTAAGTAAACGCATTGTATGAATCGAACTTGAATGAATCAGGTAAGTACGTTCTGTGGGTTAAAAAAGTCAGCAGGCAAGAGTTTCAAATTAAATTGTGTGTAAGTTTCTCATCTCAAATTATTTTAAATATTAAAGATTTCTGAATTGTTCTGTGGAATTTAGAGCAGACATCCAAATTTCGTAAGAAAAAGTGTTTTTAATTAATTTTTTAAGAGGGGTTTCTTTCAGAAGTTTGAGTGAGCTAAGAGATAAAATAGGATAATGAATGAAAACTTAGCTTCAGAGAAGTTTGTTTTCTCAAAATCTAGGATTTTTCCAAAGTATGCGAAGCTGATGACTAGAAAAATTTGCGCGACGTGAATATAAAGTAATCATAAATTACTGAAAGGAAATCAAATTCCACCCGACTATTACTATTTAATCTAATAATACTAATCTGAAACTATATTTCGTTTCTTCAATCATGTCTACATCTTTCTCATGCCGTAGTTTTCTCACTCATGTCAATATACCCTGTCCTCTATTTCATTTTCTCATCCTCACCTTCATTTACAGCATTTGCCCTCCTTTCTGTTGTCACAGAGCCTACTTCGCTCCGGAGGGCATCGGCTACAGCGTGGGCCGCATCCCCATCGCTGGCAGTGACTGCTCCACACGTCCCTACTCCTACGACGACAACGAGGGCGACGTCAGCCTGGAACTGTGGGCGCTCGAGCCAGAGGACTACTACTACAAGGTCGGTGTGGCACCTACCTTACGAGGTCTGTGCTCCAAAAGGTTTCAATGTGTTTAGTAGATGTGAAGTATTTCGAAGCACTTTACGAGATACTTTATTCCTCTCATTTTACATTTGAATTTCGCCTTTAAATATGTACATCAGATATGGTTAAATTTCATTAACAAAATTTTCAAAATATACGAGGCCTCCAGAACCATATGGGCTTTGGCAACAGTTTTAAAAAAAATCACTTCTGAAGTTTTCAACGTCGACTCCACATCTAAAATAGGTTTCAATTTCAACCAGGTTCCATATGCAAGCCTTCCTGTTCAAAAATATCTTGAAGATATATATACCAAGTTGTATGATTCGTTTGCTCACCAGCACAAAAAGTTTGTAACCCCCTATTAAGTTTAGGTAAATTTTTACAGTACTAGCGCTTTAAATATGCATAAACAGTGTTACCTGAATTAAATAATGATATTTTTAGCACATTCCTGGTCATTGTTTATAAGGGATACCAGCACTAGTGAAGGTGAATAAAGGATTTTAACAGGTGGCACCCTGACATTAAGACCATGAAAAGCCTTCTTTATCCAGCACTTACTACCGTAAGGCAACTAGGTGGAGATTAGTGTACTAAATATCACAGCAAAAAAAGAACACGAGTTCATGGTTCTGGTGATGCTCGTAACTTGAATATTTCCGCGGTGGCGCTCGAGTCCTTATGATTCTGAATCCTTACATATCATTCCTTTTTCAGAAAACAAATCTTTCCTATAACTTCAAGAATGTAAATCATGCTTTAGAGCACTATAACTCCTATAATTGGAACATTGTCTAACTGAGACTTCCTCTCAAACTGAAATATGACCTAAGTTTAGTTGGGTAATGTTCCTTCGTAGAATTCTATCAATGACGTTTACATTTATATGTATACTTTACCTATACGTAGCATTATTGAAACTCTGTTATTCTAATCAATTTACTTAATTTTACAAATTAAATTCAATCCCAGTTTTGTTATCCAGCATACCCATCATAATGGAATTAAGGTGAAAAGACAGCGAGTTACATTAACACAGTTTGAAAAACGTGAAATTCTGGACAAACTAGAAGAGGCATGGATAGGAGTGTTTTGCTGGAGAAATATTAGATTACGAGGACCAATCTCTGAAACATCAAAAAGCAGAGAGAAAAGCTAGTCAAAACAATAATTTCTTTATGGAGTAAAAGGAAACGATCAGAAATTGATAGAAATGAATAAATTGCTGTTTTTTATGAATTTGAATAAAACTTATATGTATGTATCATATGTATATGTATCAAATTATGTAAGTAAATTATATTCATTGTGATTGTTTACAAAATAAACAGTATCAATTAGAATCAATAGCCCTTTTTAAAAGTTTATAAATTGAAGATTTTGAACTGTGGCACTTCACAAATTTCTTCCAGTAACTTCGAGTTACGTGTCCAATTAGAGAAGTTATTGTGTATATAATTCTACATACAAATGATTTCATTAAACGCCGGATAAAGTAAGCAAGGAGATTCTTATGAGAGTTTAAAAGACTCGTTTCAGCAGTAAATTACACAGTACTCTAAAAAAACAGATCCCAAGTTACACATCGGAGCTGTAAATTAGCGCTCTAAACGATTTACAATATAGAAATTATAGAAAATTTAAACTTTGAATTCAGCTTTTTTAAATATGTTAACTCATTTTGCAATGACTGTTTCAGTTCCCATTCCTGAAGAGGGCCATTGAACTAAGTCCTAGGGAGATCTTTTTCTTCGGGTCTCCATGGGCTCCTCCTGCATGGATGAAAACAAACGGCATGTTCAACGGATCTGGCACTCTGCTCCCGGAAATGTGGCAGCCCTGGTCTGACTACATCGTCAAGTAAGAGACATTAGTACACCTGTAAAATGCGTCACTCATTAAATAAGAGAAATTGGCACCCGTGAATGTGTCATTCGTTGTTGTTACTCTTTCAAAACAAGGTGCATCAAGGATTGGTTTAATTAGGTCATAAAATATAAAGCTGACTTAATTCCATAAAAAAGCTGACTTGACGCCACAAAAAAAACTGACTAAATAGCTAGAAGTTAGATTACGCTGTAACAAAAAACGTTATCTAGTTCGAAACTTTAAAGTGCACCTAACCTGTCCATATTTTAAATTTCATTCAGCGAGCAGTTTTCGATTAGAAAAGATAACTAAGACTCAAATACGCAGAGAAGCACACCGAATCTAGATTAAGTAGACAAAAAGACAACCTAACCTCATGATTTCGTGAGTTTCTCAGCATACTGATGTGAAACTAGCATTTAGGAAGATTCGTTGTATAATTAGTCTTCGCTTGATGCGATGATCCTTACATAAACTGACCGATTGAAATTATTTCCAAAAATTCCCTTGGCGTTCCATTCTTGTAAAAACATTTCGATCGCAAAACTGGCATCATATGAAGGCATTTCTAAAAGAATTTCCATTTCAAATTTAGTGCTTTTTCGTCAACCAGAGATATATAGTTATACACACTGTTGACGACGTCGGGATGGTTGAACAAAGAGGTCATTTTCTAAAGTTTTATTACATATGAAGCGATCATAGCAACACGAGTCAATGCAGCGTTTCATAAAAGCTTGTAAACACAATAAATAGATTAAATAAATAATACTTAAGAGTTTATACAATTGAACATAATTTAATACAAAAAATAGTAAAGTTCTTAATTCCTTAAAAGTGAAGTTCTTAACTTAAAAAGTTACTTGAATGACAATTTTAAGACTAACTGGATGATATTAAGAATTTTGACAATTGAGGGACAAATTAATTAGAAAGAATTAACGGAAGAACAGACCACAAATTTACAATGAATCATCTAATCAAAATATTTCATTACAGGTCTTATTAGAAATACTAAAAATTGCCTTTGACCAAACCGTGAACGTATTTGATACAGAAGTGAGAGCAAATGAGAGGGTCGTCCGATGGACTTCCATCGTCAGAGTTGAGTTTAAAGCAATAAGTTAGGGATAGCAGATTGATAACAATACAAGGCTTTCAAGAGTCTATGTTGAGAAAACAATTATTCACTCTGTACGGCTTCATAGTTCAGTATTTAGAGCTAATAAATCATAACTGTTACAGATTTGTTGAAGCCTACGAAGCTGAAGGAATTCCCCTCTGGGGTTTGACTCCTCAAAATGAGCCTCTGTCCGGTTTCCAGGTGAGTGAAAGAATAAAAATACAAAACTTTCGAAAGAAAAAAAATTATATACTTGCAGTGGTATAATCGGTCGAGACAACCTTCATGAATCTCATAAAATATTTGTTTGAAGTTTTTATTAATACAGTATCCCCCCAACGATTCACGGGGGTTGCGTTTCTTCCCCTCTTGCGAATCCTGAAAATTCGTGAATTATTGATGCAGTTTTAAAACGCTTATGTATGATATTATGTACGTTAAAATATGCTTTCCAAACACATTCTAAAGACAGTCTTACTTGATAATTCAATAGCTTGAATTCAATCAATCACTTTAAAAACTCGCGTGCGACTGAGAGAGCTGTTTATCCTCTCGCGCACGATGCTTGTGACGTCACGTTGTCTGCAGCCAATTAGCAGGAAGGAGAAACGAAAGCTCGTAACTGGCATTGTTTTAAAATTATGTACCAGTTATACTGCATCGTCTCTCTTTTCTAATTTTTTATTTCATATTAACTGACATTGTTAGTTTAAAGTTATTTACCAGTTATGCTGTATCATCTCTTTTTTAATTTTTATTTTATGTTAACTGACTTTATTATCTTAAATTTAATTACCATTTTAGGATGAATGTGAATGTTTTTCTGCTAAAAAATGACCTAAGAAATTCACGAAATTGCCGAAGTTATGAAAAAAAATTAGAGAGCAAAAACCGCGCGTATTCGGGACCGCGAACGGTAAACCGCGAATGGGTGAGGGCATACTGTAATGATGTTCTAACCAGTAGATTACGAATATGGGAACTTTCTGTGGCATTGCTAAGTATTCATTCCCACGAATGGGGTTGTGTTCTCTTTGGTATTACCAAGAACTTGTTTCCAGGACTGGGGCTGGAATACTTGCGGTTGGGACGCCGAGGGGATGAGGGATTGGATTAAAACTAACCTTGGACCGACCCTAGAAGCTGCTGGACTCCGGAGGCTCAAACTGATGATCGACGACTTCAACAGGGATACTCTGCCTGATTATGTTATCCCGGTACTGTCGCCTTCTGATGTTATTTATGTACCTAAACTCGAGATGAAAAACAAAACATGTAAGATTAATCCCAGAAAGCCTACAGAACATACACAGTACGGGTAAAGCGATGCTCGACCGTAGGTAGGAATGTAGAAGTTCACGTGCACCCCAGGTTTCTGCTGGAATATTGTTACTATCGTGCTGCTGCAGCTGCATCTCCTTATGAAGCCTATCTTCAATATACTAGTTCCTGTTGCTCAAATTTTATATGTGTTGCAAGCTAGTGGGCTAGCGATATACTCCAGACCTTTATTTACACTTACAATACTAAAAACTACAACATAATTTTGTAACTGTTTCAGTTAGATTTCGTCGAAATACAAGATTTGATATTGTCTTAGTCCACAAGTGCAATAAAGTTGAAATTTCAGTTACAAGGACCAGTTTTTCAAACTTTATACGAGTCAGAACTGATGTGTTGTTGGTCCAATGGAAGGATTTACTGAGATCGAGATTTGACGACTGTAAATTGCAATAAACTCTAGTAGATTTTTGACATTTCTGTTTCCGTACAACCCAGAATACCAGCAGTTTTTTAGAATTTTGTTTGAACTTCCCACTGAAATTTCTCTCAATATCCCCCCAGAGTCTTGAGGACCCCGACTCTAACCAGTACGTGGACGGCGTCGCAGTTCACTGGTACTCAGACTCTGGAGTCGGCCCTGAAGTGCTGGACCAGGCGCACGAGGTAGACACGTCCAAGTTCTTGCTCTACACGGAGGCCTGTGAAGGTACATTGTACATAAATATACTCCTATTATCATCACTATTTGCTCCATGTTATTGAGTTTCATTTATTAATATTATACACTCAGACTCCAGATGGAGCAAGAACTTGCCCTACCCGGAGGTTTGTGAAGGTACATTCTATACAAGTTTGCTATTATTAGTATTATTTTATTATTATTAGCTACGCGTAACTAGGCATTATGCATTAAAATTGATCATTATCGTCCATTTTCCTGTTGTACTTCATGGCTTCAGAAAATACACTAGTGTGCAGAGTACATGTTGTTAAACCTAATATTCACTGTTTTAAGGTGCAGCATTACGCTCTTCTTCATGAAATATGTCTGTTGTATTACTTAACGTAATTCGGTATGCGGTTATTCAAAAGAATTTCATTTCCATATAAAGGATAAACATAACTTTCCTCATTCATATTCAAAGTTCAAAGTAAATAAAAGTTAATTTTTCATATCTCATAAAACCTAACATCGCATGTAACAATATGCTGCACAATTCCCTGCAATACTGTTGAATATTAGCTCAACACATATGAACTCAATTATACAATATATTTTATCACCTTTCAAGTCTAATTCCTTCGTAAACTTGGCAAGTGTTTTTTTAAACATGTACTTCTGAAAGGAAAAAAGTGATATAGTTAGGTTCACTCCGTTTTCTTCACGAAATTGCTAACTCAATTGACCCCGTATATCGAGTGTAGCATACCTCCCTCTGGGTCGTTAACATAATTTGAGTCATGATGACTCAAGATATGCGCTCCTCGTCTCAGGATTCGATGTGGAAGGAACCGACAGCGTGAAGCTTGGCTCCTGGGAGAGGGCAGAAAACTATTTCGACAACATCATCGAGGTACGTCTGTGGCAAAACAAAAAACAAACTTTGTATCTTATAGAGTGTACAGCGCAAGAATTGTCATCGTTCTTTCAATTGTCCACGCGCGCTTGTGTCGTAAGACTGATATTGCTGTTCCCAGCGACTGTTCCTATCCTGTAGTGTGACTTGAGGTGGATGCTCGTCAAAGAGTCAGAGTTTTTTGATGAATGGTCAACCTGGTCCCCCGAGTCACAAGCAGGAGGAATACAGTGCTGCGCTAAGACTCGCTCCAGGGACTCCCGCATTACAAGCGAAAGCCACTCACCGTTTGGACACTGTGGCAACAGGACACTACCCTGTAGTACGGGAGCCATAATCATAATCTCGTCAAGGAACGGACCAAATTTATTTGGTAGCCTCATGTACGCGACAGGGCTGTTAAGAACAAACAAATGATACCGATAAAAGAAATTCTTTACGTCATCGGGTAATTATTTTAAAGAGAGTGTGATAATTCGCCCCTAAGGCCTCAAGTGGGTTTTAAAACGAATGGGACATCTTCATAGGTGCCAAAGTTCATTCAAATGATATGGACTGAACATTTTAATTCAGTACCTCACACGTTCATTACCTTTCAGAGCGTACCATTAGAAAATAAAAATAACATTCTTAGAGTAAGGATGATGGTGAGCTCCATGCGACGATTCCGGGATGTGTCCATGGGCGGGGAGTTGAGGGCTTACCGATAAGTGCGAGCTCACGGCGTGAAACGAGAAACAGCTCGTATTCATGGCCGGGTTTCGAACCCGCGGTCTTTCTGCCTGAAGCAGAGACCTGATACCTAACACAGGCCGCAGACCACTCGACCACGGTGGCTACAAACTAATCCTCCCCGACGGAGAATCGAACCCCGGTCTCCCGCGTGACAGGCGGGGATACTCACCACTATACTACCGAGGATCCCCGTCCTCTGCCCTGCAGTTTAAAGTAAAAGATCTTGGGGGCGTGTCGATGATTGTTATTGAGGTGTGGCTTACGCCAAGCGTCCAGTGTAACAGCTGCTGGACATGTTGTTTCTAGCTGTCAATGGTCAGGCACAAATAGACTGTAACATTCCGGGGAACAAACCCGTGGCCTTCCGCATAGCAGGCGGGTACGCTCACCAGTCGGCCAGCCTGGGAGTGAATAAGATGATGAAAATCTGGAGCAAGAGGAACAAATTTGGAGTACTCAAGACGGGCAAGCACAAAGTAAAAAATATTAAGAATAAATTTGCTGGTCTACCCTCACGCGTCTTTAACATCATCATTCCACCAGCAATTAGACCTATATCTTTCTGTACCTTAGTCATTGTTTTTGTACAGGACTTGAACCACTGGTCAGCTGGGTGGGTGGACTGGAACATGGCTCTCAGCATGGTCGGGGGTCCCAACTGGGCCAACAACCTTCTGGACTCCCCCATCATCGTCAACGCCGTGAGTTGGAATTACCCAAAATACTGCGTTGTCATCACAAATTAAGAGATCGTTCTTCGGAACCGTGGTCGGGAAGTTGGAGCGATTGTAGTCGTGAAAAATATATACATTAGATGTTCTGAATATTAAGACGAATTCTCACAAAACTCATTACTCGAGTTGTTCATACGTCCGAACACTTGAAATAAAACTAGTTATTGGAGACTTTTTAGAGCTAACTCAGAGATGTAAATTCATGTCATCAATAATGATTCACGTATAAAATTCTAATCTAACTGTATTTTGCCTGCATCAACCTAGTAAATTTCAAGCAGTATTCGGGTAAAGAATAGTGAATAGAACATGACGAAAATAAGAGGAACACATGCAGCATTGAACAGCTGAGATAGGTGTGGGATATTGGAATTTAAAATGCAATCTTTTACTTCGTCAATTTGAATATGAAATTATTCCACATTTTCCTATTCAAACAGCAAAAAAGAGTAATGGGTTGCCACCATGGATGAACTGCGATTTGTCTTCATCTACTGTTTTACGCCCTCGCATTGAAGGCAAAGTTATTTCACAAGAACACAGCAAATTCAAATACTTAATGGAAAACTAGGTTTTCAAGTGGGCAAAGTTAACCATCTTATGGCTGATATACAGACCTCACCCTTGTTTTCCCCACCAGGAGACCGGTGAATTCTACAAACAGCCCACCTTCTATGCCCTCGCCCACGCCAGCAAGTTCATCGAGAGGGACGGCGTGAGGGTAGACGCTATACCTGATGCGGCCAGCAACGTCCGCAGCACCGCTGTCGTCAACCCAGATGGCACGATCGTGGTCCTCGTCCTCAACCCGTGAGTCTGGATGATTCAGTGTAGAGGTTTCTTCTTCAATGCACAATGATGAATGATAATTCGCGATAGAGGAGGGTTAGAGTTCAGTTTTTTTCATCTTGATAAGAAGAGTAGGACCGATCTCGGCCAGACGATTGTTGCTCTCGATCGTAGCAAGAGACGATGAGATGCATCAGGATGTGTATACAGAGGATTTCTCCAATAAAATTATTTTGAAGCTCTTCAATAATTTCCAAAATGAAAAATGCCTCCTCTGGAACTCAGATTGGAAAGAGGTACCATAATCGTTCGTGAAAATTTGCCAATAAATCTGCTATTAATTCATACAAATGAAACTATACATAGATTGGAACGTTAGCTATTGTGTGGCTCAGATTAATTGACTTGAAGCAGCACTGTTCACTAGTCAATTCATAATTTAGTACAAAGAGAATTACCACCATTTCAAAATCCGACTCTGGTTCTAGTGATGTTTCAAAGGTACCACCGAACAAACATGCCAATTCAGTATAAAAACAGCGAAACAAATTCTTGCGCATATCAAACCAGTCTTGATCGCATGTCCTCCATAAAACAGACTGTTTTCGCAGGGATGAAACAGAAGGCGAGATCAGCGTCGCTGTAGATGGAGCCCGGTACGTGAACGCAGCCGTGCCAGCCAAGAGCTTCCAGACCATCGTCATCGCAGCAGCGTGAACCTACACTCCATGAATGTAAACTCCGCAATTCTTACATCTCCCGTCACCCAACAGAAGAGTTGACACGCTGGTTAGGCTAGAGGTCAATTCACAAAAAAGATACATGATGAGCAACATTTTTATTTTAATCAACAGACTTTTACAAGCAGGCATCCAAAGACAGGATGCTTCTCTTGTAGATTGAGACAAATGCATCAACACCTACTGTCCAACTATTTCAGTTAATTGTCAAAAAGCAAACAATAAAGTTCTGAACACTGTTGGTTTTCATTGTAAATAAACCTAAGAAAGAATCGCAACCGCTTGATAAGGAAACTTAAGATCTCTAGAATAACAAAACTGCCGAGACTAGACTTGAAACCCACGCTTGAAAAGTGACGACCAAGTCAGGGTGGTGTATTTATTGAAAAAAAGGAAAAAATTAAGATCAATAAATTGTAAATGAGTCTCAAACAAATATTCAGATGATGCGTTTTAAAATTTACAGAAGTTCATGGGCATAAAACATCATTTGTATGTATAACCTTAAAACTTTTTTCGGGCTCAGTGTATTAAGTAGGACAAATTTTAACAATGGAAAAAGATAAAAGAAGACTACGACTAGCTGAAAATTTTTATGGAAAATTAAACGATTGGTTAAGTGTGGCCTAATGTATAAAGTAGTGGTTGGCACCACAACTATGCTTCCGCAAAAGGTGCTATTGAGGACGCCCGAATTGGTTGTGCGCGATAGCGTCGTGTGGTGGTTGTGTATTGGCGCAAGTCAGAAGAGTTTCGGGTGCGGGTTGAAGTACTGGTTGTATGTTGGAAGTATTCGTTGTTGTGGAGATCTGTACTCGAAGAATAGTAGGACAAGTAGATTCAGTTACTAACACTAGCATAGGGATACTCGTCACGTAAATAGAGGTTGTGTGTCACGGTTGGCAGTAGTCGTGTCCGGATCGAGCACGGTTGTGCACGGTTGGAGGACGCACATTAGTCAGGTGAAGCGTTACTGATTGAAGAACAAAGCAAACAGGTAAGCGAACTCCTATTATAAAATACCGTAGAGTTGAGACTATTAAGCTTAACAAGATTAAGTTAACAAGCTTTCTGACTGTTAGATTAAAAACATTACCAGGTTAGTCTTCAGGACTGTTTCCAATCCTTGACTCGTAAATCTTTGTCTCTTCACTGGTCTGTTTTTTTACTGAGCGTCAACACTCACTCACTGAAGAAGAGGTCTTCAGCAGCATCACTCATACCAGTAAGCATTTATTACGTTACAGTTTCAGATTGTATTACTGCAAGTTTTAAGTCATCTACGGATATATTAAGAGCAATAAAAATAATCCAATAATACATAATAACATAGACACCGCTGGAAAGCAACACATTCCTTACAGCAACTAGCTAAAGTGCTAACTTCAAGACAGTATAAATTCGAGTTTCACAGAGCTGAAGGCAGGCATTGTCGCTGCAAGAGCCCCCTCATAGTTGTTCATGCACAGTAGCATGAGATGTACAGGACAAGGCGGTAAAATTGAGGGCTCCTTCTCGAAATTAATGTTCCAATAATTGGACTGTCTCCCCTCTCCTCTAAAAGAACTGTAACATCTAGAAAATAGCAAGAATTGAGTATGACAGCAAAAGCTACAAAAGCGTTTCAATAATGAATGCAAAAACCAGACATCTGCGAAAAACTAAAACATTCAAGAAATCGAACGTTTCTATTTGCAGCACACACAGCTGCACATACGTATTAGAAGATCACATCATTACAAATATATTAGTTTTTTCTCTTTCAGGCAATAAATCTTGGAAAATTGCGCTAATATTCCGTCGATTGATAAATAATTTCCGTTTTATGATCCTTAATTCAACGTACAATAGAAACCAAGTTAACAAGTTTTAATCAATCATATATTCACCATTATTTTCAATTACCTTTTCCCATTTGCCAATTAACCTTTTAATGCCATCCAAATAAAATGAAGACTTTCGATTTCAAAAAGCTTTGGAATTGGAAAGCTTTGCGATTTCAAAAGCTCTTTCTCTTGATCGTCTTCAGTAAATTTTCTACCTTGAAGAGCATTCTGTAAAGATCTAAAAAGATGAAAATCAGTTGGGGCGAGATCAGGGGAATATCGTGGATGGAGTAGTGCAGACCAGCAGAGTTACAATATTTTTCTTGCGTCACTTTTGCAGCATGTGGTCTTGCACCATCATGAAGGAGTATGGCCGTTTTTCTGTTGACAAGTGTTGGACGTTAATTTGCTAACCTTACCCATATTTTTAAGTGGCGGCATATGGTGGTCTGGGAAGTATTGAGTTCTTTCGCTAATTCACGAGTGCTTAGACGAGGATCATCCTCTAGTAACGTTCTTAAACCATCTTCATCGATGCCCGATAAGGGCGCGGGCCTAGACTTATCTTCCAAACTCAAATATTTCCCTCGCTGTCTCTGGTGCACCATTTTCCTGTTTAAACTCCCACAACATCCCATGTCGAATATGTAACTTTGGGTCTTCCATTTTAAGGGTTATGCTTTTATAATTTTACTGCAATGCAAGTGATAAAATGGCTTTGAAAAAAGTAGAGAGAATTTTTACTCAAATTTAGACTAGTTAACCAAAATAGGAGCGTCTTAAATACACAAAAAGCACGTCTAATTTACATTAAAAAATGGGAAATTATTCATGAACCGACCTAATAATTACCCTCCTAACCAATAAAACCTGAAAAATGTCGATATTAGGTACATTATTCCCTGAAAATGCTATTTCTCCCAGTTTACTTGTACAACGTCTTCTTTGTTCAATTATTATTTTGATGTTAAAACGCAAGATTTCTACACGTCACATGACATACAATCACGCATAGAACATAAAATTATACCAATGCATCGGAAAAACCTTACTTTTTTAAAAAATTCAAAACAATATTTACATGGAAACAGTCATTTGTTTTCGTATTCTAATCATCTGATTCATGCTTTCTATGTCCTCTAACAAACAAAAATTAAATTAATCACATTGGATAGAAAATAAGTCATTTACAGCTTTAAAACTATGAGTGCAACGAAAAGCATCAGATATAACATTGGCAATTGTTCACAGCAGAACTTCGTGTTAATTGGCCTATTAAAGTTATAAAGCACGACAGAAACATTGTTCCAATTCTAGTATGAACCCGAAAATACTGCCCCCACGAGACACAGTACGTCTAGATCCACATGCCGTACCATCTCGAACAAGGCTACAGCAAACACATATAATAAAAAATAGGTTTATTTATTACTTACGATCAGAAGAACGTAAACAACATTTTGATTTTACTGAGAAGTTGCATTTTTTCAGGAATGTCAAAAGAGATGACTCAAAACATTCAGAATGTAGGTAAATCTTGAGACACAATTTAAATTTCAATTAGAGTTCACAAAAAAGTAACACTCAAATGAACTTACACGAGGCGGACATATATCAGGGATTCATATTTTTTCCTGATTAGTGGCAATAGCCCACACAAAATTAGCATAAAAACTCGAAGAAGTTGTTGCTCCACCGTAAATTAACTTAAATAAATTCTTCAGCGGGTCAATACAGACTGAAATGACATACACCTGAATCACATAAAAGAATGAGACGTAACCAAGAGTTACATTTTCGATATCACAGACCCCTATAGTACGTAAAATAATTCAGGTGGAGGTCTACAGAAGCCACAATGTGGTCTTAACCCATTTATGCCGGAGGTTAGAATAACGGCTCGACGATTTGAGCGCTCCTGTATGACAACCTCTGCGTGTAATCTCAAACCTGCAACTGGAAAACATTTTTTTGGAATAGTAATTAAAAATTTACAATCAACAACGCTTCGCTTTTTCATTTTCTATCATTCCTAATCAACAGAAAATTTGCATGGAACTGTCCTATATGTAGGACGCCAGGCATAAATGGGTTAAATAAAAATAGCTTATGAGATGCAACCAAGAGAGAGAGATGCTAGTCATTAGACGCCATAAGATTTATAGAAAACACGATGTGGGTTTTCATTAATTCCAGGGTGTCCATAAAGTCTCTATAATATTACAAATCTATTACAAAACAATTGATGAGATATCTTAATCAAATTTATTCTTTTTGACTCGGTGGTTATTAAAGTTTTTAATCCCATCGCATTTGTTTCCTAGGCATCTTATTGATGAAAAATGTAAAGGCACTGTTAAATAAACCTCTAAAAATAGCTACTTTAAAAATAGCACCATGTGTATCATGATTTTTTTAAACAAATTGATATGACCTTGACTGTTTTATCGAATATGTGGCACAACTTGATAACCATCAACAATCCATCATGTTCCAGCAGAATGATGCACCACCATATTGTGGATTGCAGGATTGTGTATTCTTCAACCCAACATTATCAGACCGGTAGATTGGCCGGGATGTATCAATTCCTCGTCCACTTTGTTCACTCGATGTAACTCCCTTAAACTTTTCGCTATGAGATTATGTTAAAAATAACGTGAATTGAACAAAGACAATGGACATTACTGTCTTAAAGCAAAAAATTACTGATGCAACCAATGGTAGACCACATAGGTGTATTTAATGACGTATGTAAAAAAACTTTAATATTTAATTCTCATTTTGCTAGAATTTCCATATACAGTACAATTCCTTTAAACCGGCACTCGCTGGACAAGCTATATATATTTATTCATTATGTTTCTTCTTCTTTAACTGCTATAAGCAATTGATATTGTGTTTCTTTCGTGTCTAGCGAGTCTATGAATTGTTTGTGGTTACTTGCGTGATATTAACCAGTAACTGCAAAGTCCCGTCGGTGCCGATTAAAAAGACTTTTACTGTACGTACCTTTTCATTTAGTTTTGTAATAAATTTGTCAAATTGTAGGGATACTTTAGGAACACCCTGTATATTATAAGATGCAACCAAGAAGGATAGATAATACACCGAACCTTAAGTAGGTAGAACAGGTCAGGTGCGACGTTAACAGAACGCAGATTCGGTTTTCATTACATGAAATAACTAATGAGATGCAACCAAGAGCGACATCTGCAACAGACCACAGACATCTGAAGTAGATAGAACAGTTCAGGTAGAGTTGTCGAGGTCGACAGAAGACACAATGTGGTAGTCGTTGAGAATGTGCTCGCCGTTCTCATGGAGGCCAGAGTTGAGGTAGGGCAGGAAGTTCTTGCAGCGACTGTAGGAGCGGAGACTGGTGAGTGCACGGGCGCCGCTACGCAGCTCCTGGTACACAGTGTCCGACAGCGTGATGGGCTTTCCAACCTCCCTGTGAGAGTAAGGGTTTGGTCAACGGTGTGTGAAGTATTAAACAAGTGATGAAATTATTCATCAATATTTTGCTTTTTACACAATTTTAATAAAAAAAATATGAGCAAACAAAGTCATTTATAACCTCAACATTTTATTGACTAGAATTTATAGAAAACTATGAATTGAAGAAAAAAAACGTTTCGACCGAAAAGGACATTTCCAACATATGGAAAGATCAAATGCATCATAGGTAAACAATAAAGTAAACAAGGAAATATTTTAGCACAGAAAAGAATGAAATGCAGGGGGTAAGTGGCTTGTATATCATTGAAACAGATTCGTCTCGTAACATGAATACAAATTTTAAGTATTAGAAGCAGTAGCGATTACTTTAAAATCTTCTAATTTAAGTCTATTGAACATGAGTCTGTTGAATAAGTGTCTGTTGAGCATGTGTGTGAGAAGAGTTATGAAGTGTTAATTTTAAACGTTGGCAAGGTTTAACACTAACGAAGAAAGATAATCATTGGTTAACGCACTAGTTCAGAAAATTCAGGCATTTCTAACAGAAGGATTCGAGCACAGAGCACCAATTGCACGATTGCGTTCTAGTGCAAAAAATATTTGAGAAACTTGAATGAATCCTGAACATTTAAGTAAGATTTTTTGCTAATGCATGAACGGGAAAAAATAAAAACTTATGAAAAATGAAAGTAAAATAAGACAACGTAAACATGTGCAGCTTTTTTTGTTAACAAACAGCAAACAACTCATCCAAAAGACTTCCTATGAATGGCATGAAGAGAAACCGTATGTGACTTTTCAAATAAACTTATCATACAGCCAACTAAACAAATAGCTTTCGTATAACAGAAGCCAGCAAGTAAATATTTATCTAACGTAAAGCAGAAAACGGATTTCTGGAACGTTAATATTTCGCTAACGCCGAGCATAAAACAAATTTCTGGAACGCAAACTGACGCCCGGCTGAGCTCGCTGACTGCAAGCGTGAGGTTCTTGAGGGTGCAGGAGAGCGGGTTGAGGCGACCAGGGGGCACCCCGACAGCAACGCACAGCACCACCACGTTGATGTTCAGCTTCGTGACCAGGTAGTTCATTACGTCCTCAGTCAGGTCATGGTCGTTGAACTCCCTGCACACAAACACGTGTATAAAATGTACAGAAACACCCTTATAAAGTATGAAGAACGAAGGAAAAAACTTCAAATATTCGAAGATTTAAAGTTTATAAAATATAAAAAAGGCTTATAAATTCCGAAGGAAAAGCCTTCTAAAATCTGAAGAAGATGGCATAAGAAATTTTAAGGAAAAGGTATCATAACTCTGAAAAAATTATTTAAAATCTGAAGGAAAATGTTTTAAATTCTAACCTCTTCTTGATGGGCTCCAGTCCCATTTCATGTCCAGTTATCACCACTTATAGTTATCAATGGTAAACACCGATAATACTTTTCTGAATAGCAACTGCAGTCATAGCACCAGCCAGCTGAGACGAGAATTATTTAGACAGTACTGCTTTATATCACTCAAACGACAATTACAGTATAACCCATTATCTTGATTTCCAAAGTTAGTTTTTGTCTCTTCAATTTGTAAACTCAATTTCTGTGAGTTCAAGTGTAAGTCTTGGCGTGCGTTTTATCAGACCACACAATGCATTTACTTTACTGGTGGAGGGTAAACCTCGTGATACACAAAACCATACTAGAGTACTAGAGTTAGATAGGTGACGTAAAGAGGATAAGCGGTCAAAGAGGGGTAAACACTCGAAGAAGTTAAACTGTTGAAGCGGATAAACGGTCAAAGAAGATAAACCTTTAAGAAGGAAAAACTGTCAAAGAAAAAATTATTAGAGGAAAAAAGTTTACAGGGGTTCTCTATTTCTTGGATTCTATGTGCAAGGCTTTATCCTTCCCAAGGGTGAGGGTGTGTTAAAGAGGATAACTTGCCATAGAAGTACCGTTAGATAGAGCAGATGGAGCAGGAGGAGCAGATGGAGCAGGAGGAGTAGATGGAGCAGGAGGAGCAGAAGGAGCAAGTAGAGCAGGTACAGCAGAAAAAGCAGGTACAGCAGAAAAAGCAGGTACAGTAGGTACAGCAGGAGCAGAACAGGTGGAACAGGTGGAGCAGGTAGATGAGGTCGGAGTGTACAATTAAGAGGTGTTGTAGTGACTCAGAAGACCACAGCTCCAACTGTCTTCACTGTACGCTGGACACGAGTTTTAGGTGTTTCCCAGTTCAAGTAATATGACAAACAGGCAATGAAACAGGACTACAATGCAATGAAACAGGAAATACGAAGCTAATCTCAACAATTCTACTACTTATAATAATAATTATATTGATTTTGGCACAATTAATATTAATAACATTTTTTCTGTTCAGAAATGGTGCATACAACTTTTGGCACTAGTCAGGAACAGTTAGTGCGTAGTTTGGTCGGAAACAATTGGCTCAGAGGCAAATGACTCTAAAAATTTAACGCATATATTATATCAGATCATCCCATTAAGTTCTGTCCGAATTTTACCTTTTTTTAAATTGAATGAAATTTAAAGAGCATTTATAATGTCTAATAGAGCTGAACATTGTTTTTATGTTTACATGTATTTAAACTGATCAAATTTTATTTCAGAGAACAATAAAACTAAATTTTGTTTGATTAAAACCCTGCTAACATGGAAGTACCCAAGAATCATTAGAGGCACGTATGACTTTATGAGTTCAAGAAAGGAAACTCAGCGGCCAAAGCGGCTAGAAACATTTAATCAGTTTATGGAGAGGAATGTGTGAATGAAAGAACTTGCAGAAGATGGTTCGCGAAATTCAAAGTTGGAGATTTCACCCTTAAAGATGACGTTCAGTTGAGTGTGATGAAAAGCTTCTTGATGCAGCCGTTGAAGAAAATCTTGCTTTATCAGCTAAAGAATTGGCAGTGGTCCTCAGTTCAAACCATACAACTGTTCGTCATCTTCAAAAACTTGGAAAAGTTCCTAAACTTGGAAAGTGGGTACCTCATGAATGAAAATTCAGACAGCACTTATGGGATGACCTGATACTTTCAAACTAATACAGAATACTTTTAAAAAGTACAAAAACCAATGATGAATTAATTTTATAGAAAAGATAGATTCATTTTTTGCTTACTCAATCTGTGGACCTTTCTAATCGGGTGTGAAAGACGGTTGTGCGTTTTTTATTAATTTGTACCTGTAAGTTTTTGATTACGCTTTCCCATGTTTTCTCCTTTGTTTTCCACTTTCCCGTTGTTACAGCGGGTGGTCTATAAAAAAAACTTTAGTACTGTGAGGCAGAACAATCGTGTTATTTGTTACTTAGCAGGACCTGAATTTAATCAGTGTAGCTACTAGTTTTGGCACACGTGAGGCTTTTCTTTATCACACACATTAAATGAATTATGTTAAAACACTAAAAACCTTAAAATTTTCCCCACGGTGCACTAACTGTTTCTGACCAGAGCGAGTAATAGATAACAATCTTAACACAACATAAAATAACAACACTAGTTATAATAATAAGAAGAATAAGTGAGAAAGCATGAAACACCGCACTGACGCGTGGGAGAGGTGGTGAGGCAGCACGACGTGCATGAGACACGCGATGATGTTGGTGAGGAGGGTGACGTGGGACAGCGCTGCCGTGATGTTGATTACACTACACGACTGTCTGTCACCACTCACTGTCCAGTCTGGACACTCCACGTACTGCACCTCGTCCGTCACTTGAACTTCTGGCAACAGGAAGCGGGCACAAAATTACGTATTTTAGTCGGGGAGTTTCTGAGTAAATCTTCATGCTAGTGGAAGGAATATGCGTATAATATCCTTAGGTACACTCGGTGTATTGTGAATAGTAACAGAAATATGAGGAGTGGTCCTTTTTTGAGTCGCTACCCATTTTATCAGGCATCAATCACGCACACACAAGAATAGAAGTAAAGTAGGAGGAGTAAGGGAAGTCATAGAACTGTACTACTACCACCCCAAGTGTTCGTTGACCACTATCATTACTACTACATACTCGTATTCCTACTCTTACTTCTCTCAACACTTCAGTGGAGGAGAAATGGAAGAAAAAGGGATTGTAACAGCAACTCACACAGATCTCAATTTAACATCCCGCTGCCGCCATGGTTGACGCGGCTAGAATTACGGTATGGGACTTGGGTAACCGAATAATTATCGAAGTGATTATCCGACCCAAGAATGGGCCAGAAGGTTCGTTCCTATAGCTTCATTCTATTCTATATTCTATTCTAACAGGTCACTGATCATGAAGCAAGCTATTCACTCTTAACAAGTCACTAACACGACACCAAAAAACACAGCAGATACCAGCAAACACAGCAGACACCCGCAAACACAGCAGACACCCGCAAACACAGCAGACACCAGCAAACACAGCAGACATCAGCAAACACAGCAGACACCAGCAAACACAGCAGACACCAGCAAACACAGCAGACACCAGCAAACACAGCAGACACCGGCAAACACAACAGACACCAGCAAACACAACAGACACCAGCAAACACAACAGACACCAGCAAACACAACAAACACCAACAAACGCAACAGCCATCAATAAACACAGCAGACACCAGCAAACACAACTGACACCAGCAAACACAACAGACACCAGCAAACACAACAGACACCAATAAACACAACAGACACCAATAAACACAACAGACTGTTAGTCGCAGAACTGCCACACCGTCAGTTGTAGGACTATGAGGCTGACCAGCTCACCTTTTGACAGGAAGTTGAGGAGAGAACCAGAGCCAGGGATGAGGAGTCTACTGACGGAGTAGAGGGGGAAGGAATACGCGTCGTCTATGGACCACATGGAGCCCTCAGGAGCCTGTAACATGAGCTGCAGGGCGTGTCCTCCACCGTCACCACTGCACCAACCACGGCAGTACGAAAAAAGTGGTAAATTCAAATGAGGGTTTACTACAAAAAGCTGTGTCCACAATATCATTAAATTGCCAGGGTTCAAGTCGCACGTTCTTTCTAAAGATAATAAAATTAATCACTAAAAAATTAACAGTAAATTTCTGGACCTGTTTCTTAATTCCTAAACAGTGTCCAGTCACAGATTGTAAATAATTTTACATGCTGACATAATGCTTCAGTAGCCTCAGGCTCGATAACCTTTCCAAGTAGATCGAATGAAAATCGAATTGTACAAAATGTAAATAACTTTTCAGTGAATAAAAATTAATTTGAGAAAAATAGAGATTAATCTGCATTAGGTGAAAATTAATTTGCACAAAATGATAAAATCATTTTATACTAGAATTGAAAAATGATAGATCTATTTACCTTGCATTCTACAATTCAACAACTCATTTAACTCATTTATATGAACTTAGAAAAGTATGACAACCTGAAATTCCTCCTGAAATATGAACTGTTTAGGACAAGAAATTATGATTAATAACAAAAACTTTTCCAATGAATAAAGCACATAATAAACACGGATAAAACATTCTTATGTGACAAACATCAGTATCATAAGAAACAATCTTAACACATAATAAAATGCAATGTGTATATACAGAGTGGTCCATAAGTAAGGTACCTACTTAAAACTAATATAGCCATAAAACTACACATGGTAAAGAGATTTTATTAATTCAGAATGAATGAGGAGATTTTAAAGTTTTCTACCAGCGTATCAAGTCTACAGACAATCACAACATATTGCCCAAAAAATTCATAAAATCCACACCCCAAAATGAATCGCTACGTAATGGAACGACGAGCAAAAATAGAGGAACTTTACTTCCGATATAATTGTTCGGTTACTGCAGTTCAGAGGAATTACATGAATATTGATGGTATTGAAAGAAGTCCTTTGAAGAAGTGCATAAAAAACTGGTACTTAAATTTAGAGAAACTGGGACAACAGCAGACAGACAACGTTGTGGCAGGCCATGGACCATACGAACTGGTGTTTCAATTCAGCTTGTTGCAACGAGTGTTGTTGATCGGCCCGAAACGTCAACCAGGAGACGTTCAATTCAACTGAAAATGTCACGTACCTCACTGCAACGTATTTTGGTACAAGATCTAAAGTATCATCCGTATAATATTCAATTAACTAAAGAACTCCATCCTATGGACTACCAGAAGCGATTAGATTTTGCGAATAGATTTCTGCAGCTTGCAGAAAATGAAAACTTTCTGAAGAATTTAATAATGATTGATAAGGCACATTTTCACATCAATGATTTTGTTAATAAGCAAAGTTGCAGATTCTGGGATTCAAAAAATCCAAAAGAAATTCATGAACGTCTACTTCACTCAGCTAAAGTAACAGTATGGTGTGGCATCAGGTCCCCGAAGATCATTGGACTATATTTTTTAGAAGATGCTAATGGTGATGCAATTTGTGTTAATGGAAACCTGTATAGACAGATGATTCAAGAATATTTGATACCTGAAATTGGAAATAATAACACAGAGATTACCTTTTTCCAACAAGATGGAGCTACAGCGCACACAGCGAAAGAAACAAAGCAAATGTTAAAAGCAATTTTTCCAAACAGAATAATTTCTCGTTTTGGTGATATACCGTGGCCGCCTCGATCTCCAGATCTAAGTGTTCCTGATTTCTTTTTCTGGGGATACTTAAAGAAAAATGTTTAGATTGAAATGCCTGATACTTTACAGCAATTGAAACTAAACATCATTCAAGATATCAACAACATTTCACCAGAGACATTAAAGAAAGTAATGAACAGCACCGTTGAAAGAGCACGTCATTGTTTGACTAATAATGGAGGTCATTTAAAAGATATTGTATTCCATAGTTAAATGTATTTTGTTTCATTTATAAATTTATATTAAACTTTAAAATTTCTTCTTTCATTCTGAATTAATCAAATCTCTTTACCATTTTTAGTTTTATAGCTAAAATAATTTTAAAAAGGTACCTTACTTATGGGCCACCCTGTATATATATTTCGTGTCCCACCTGACTACTGACTTACACAGGAGGAATTAATTGGAAACGAGGCATGAATTAAACAGGGGGAATTAATTGGAAATGATGCATTACTGAGCTGAAATAAAGAGTTTTTTATAGGCTAAGTATTGACTTCTCAATGAGACGGGTATACATATATTGCAAGTATTGTTTTGGGGCTACTAAAGGCATAGGATTACTATAAAATAAGCCAATTTTTGAGTTATTACCGTTCTTTCCCTTCAATGTGGAAACCCCCGCGTCCACTGGCAAATCAAACGAAAAAATCAGTAAAATCATGTGAATTTATTCACATGTGGGTCTACTAGTACTAATGTAAATAATAAATACACAAAATAAAAATCTGCATACCCCAAATTCTGGACCAAATATATCAATAACTTAACAGTCAATAATTATATATACTTACTACTAGACTTTGCCAGCAGGCCCATGTATACCTGCACGATGTATCACTACGTGGATAAAAAGCTTATAAAATAAGGTCTTACATGACAGTCATTATGACAAATGCCAGTGCTCACCTCACGCGCTCGCCAAGATACTCCAACGGGAAGATGTACCGCAAAAGATCATCAGTGAGAGCAGAGCTTTGTGCCTGCAGACGAATGCTCAGGTCTTTCAGCTCCTTGCAATGTAGAGCTGCCTAAAAGATGATCAGATTACAGAGTGTATGATTCTTCTTGTATCAACACTGCAATAGTTTAAACCACATTTTTATATGCATGGCTATTCCTGGTACAGAGTGTGAAAAAAGGTAAAATTTTAAATTTATAGCCTGAATTTTGAATAATTTCAATTCAGATAGACTATAGTTTCTTTATATAAAACACAGTTTCTACATCTAGGAAATAAAAAGTGTACTTGAAAAGCAATGAACATGTCAAAGTGACTCAGTCTCAAAGTATAATAATTAGTGCAATGACCATTAATAATTTGTTGCAAAAGCATGAGATTTGTTACATGAGCAAGCATGAGATGCTTGCTCATGTTAATCCCATTGAATTCCAGAAACGTGGTCTTCCTCACTGCCATTTTCTATTTATATTGGAGAATGACCATGGAACCTGGGAAGATATTGACAAAATTGTTGTTGCAGAGCTAGTGTACCCGTGCCATCAAAAATGATGGCAAAAAATATTTATAAATTTTTCTTGAGATAATCTTTCTCTCGCTCTTCTTTTTCGCTCTCGATTCAGTCTTTTTTTCGTTCGAGTGGAGTTTCCATGCTCAAGCTTATTTCAAAGGCAACTTATTTTTCTTGCGACAGTCATAAACACTTAGAATACAGTATTTTTGAGCCGCAATATACCGCCGAACTCGGTATCCACGATACAGACTCAAGTATACAAGGCTCTGGATCTCTTTAATTTTTTTGAAAGTGACATTATAGAGCACTTTTACAGCGAAAATGAGTATTAATTTACCAGTGAACTGAAACCAAGACCGCCATTGGTAATCTATTCTTAAGAGGGTGACACAAAATCAATTTCCAAAATCTTTGGCATTATACTAAGTGGTCAAACTAATTTAAAACATTTCTTTTCGCATTATCAATTAAAAATATCAAAGCATCATGATGAATTTCAACAGAAAAAGGTCCGAAGAAAATTTCTATTTGTAAATATAAACCGATTGTGCATTCTGGATACCATAATGCAAGTGAGAGGGAATTGAATTGCCACAGAAAAATAATGCAATAGAATGATTTCTTGTATTTTTTAAGCTTTATCCCCGTTGCTATCAAAGCTATCGATTAGAAGAGTGTGACACAGGGACAGACGGACGCGGCTCTTCTTATAGTATAGATGAGCAGTTTAACATGATGAACAAAACAGGTAGTGCGAAAATAGTTGTAAAACTATTTTTTAAATTCAAAACCTAAACATCACGTGCTAAAAAATGTTTCACCAACTTTCTAGATTGCATACTCAGCAATCATTATTACAGTACTTGCCCTAATTGAATACAGTAATACCTCAAAAGTCGAACACAATCCGTTCCAGAAAAGTGGTCGACTTCCGAACGAATTTCTGCCATAAGAAATAATGGAAACGCAATTAATGTGTTCAAATCCCTACTCGACAGGTACAGTACAGGTATATATAAGTAATGTGTAGTTGTAACACAGACAATAACTCATAAAACTTTTTAACTGTTTCTTATTTATGAAGATTAACAATTTCTCCACTTCTTCCAATATCTGAGGTTTTTTCTTCGTCAATAAAGTCACCCCTTTTGCAACATTCGTTCCTCTGAGCTCCTCTTTCTCCTTCAAACACGTTGATATCGTTGACTTAGTCATACCGTGCCGCGAAGCAAAATCCGAAACACGCACTCCACTCTCGAATTTTGTAATGATTTCCTTCTTCAGTTCGATCGTTGTTCCAACATTCTTCCTTTTCACTCGTCCACTATCACTAACATTCTTCTTGGGACCCATTTTTAGCGGTTTAGAATGCAAATTAACCAAATACATAGAAAAATGAAATAGCGTATAACGCTGCGCAAGTTCACGTGTGACCAGAACAACGGACGACGTGTGACTGCCGACGCTTGACATGGCGCGGTTTCCACTCGGTTTGGTTCGACTTCCGAACGCTTGTTCGGCTTCCGGACTGAAAATCACTAATTTTTTGGTCGACTTCCGATTTGTTCGACCTTCCAGCCGTTCAACTTCAGAGGTATTACTGTATTCCATCAACGTGGCAAGTTGCATAGTTGGCAATTACTACAGTACATACTTACCTTAGTTGAATATTTCATCAATATGAGTTGCATATAAAGTGGCACCAAATCGAAACTCCACACTGCCAATAGTTTCTAAAACTTGTAAATTACGCTAAATTTAAGGTAACTGGTCTAAACAACATATAAACCATTCGATTCGCCCTTGATTCTTCTTAACCTGTTAACGGTTACCGCTCACTCGACAATAATAATACTATTGTCATATTACAATTGTTATATGACAGTAATTGAACAAATAAACATTATAACATCATATGATGTTAACGCCGCTGTGGTACCGTCGCGCATCTACATCATATGGTGTAAATTGCCGGTAGAATGCAACTCGTACAAACATCATATGATGTAAATAACGCTTAACAGGTTAATATTGTATGCGTATATTCGATTATATCCGACTTATTACCTTAGTTTTTGTTGAGTTCAGAATTTCTTGAGCAGGCAACATGCTGCTTTTGTACCTCTGGTTGACACGTCCCTTGTGCTCTATGAGGCTGTCTACACGCTGACATTTCTTCTGTACTGCAAGACAAGGATGCCAGCAGAGTGAGACATGCCCTAAAAGCTGTATTGCTATTCGTTGTATGCTCATTTATCATTAGCATCTGGAATAAATATAAACTTGTTCAATTATCAATACCAGTAAGAGAAAATAATATTTAAGGAAAAAATAATTATAATCATACAAATTTATCTTTTTATACCTAAAGTTATCTTTACCTAGTCACAACACATTAATAAATGAAAGTTAATGGCAGAGGAAAGAAATATACTTACACAGAGCAACTTTATTCCTTATTTCATAAGTAGTATTTCGTAGACACTCATTCTTCCTTTTTTGTTCAGTAATCTGAAGCATCTGTAAACAATATTTAATTAATAACCAACATTGAATTCAAAAGGAGTTTTGAGGGGCATAAAAAATGAGATAATTTCACAAATGTCATTCAGAAATAAAAATATGAGGCTTTAAGTATGTATATTTGAAATATTAAGAGAAATTCAGAGGGTTATACTAAAGGCATAGTCAATTAAAATGGCCCATAAGAACATGGCTTTCATGTAAGTAGATTTATATGTATTGGTCTATCCTATTAACACTAGCATTTCAAAATGATTCAAGTATTTGCAGTTATACCTACTGTAAGCATTGCAATATTGAATCAAAATTATAAAACCTTAGAAGATCTAGTTATGTGAGAATAATATCAACTGCCACACTATTTGGGATAATAAGTACATTTCAAAACATCAAGAATATTAGGTACTTAGAAAGAATTAAAGTACATTACCAATAGAGATTCCCTTTGTTTCTCTTCAGTCAATTGTAGTATATCTTGTTCAAGAAGTTTCATCCGCCCTCTGATGCGGAACACATTCACACATTTATCAATGTACCTGCACAATGAAGTCATGTAGTTAATATCACAGACCAGAAAAATGAGTATCTGTTTAGTTTATTAGGAATTAGACACAAAAAATACATACATCAATGCAAAAAGTCTGGATTTTAGGAAGAGAAATAATGCACAGCAATGAAAAACAATCTGTTATCCAGAATATTGAGTACATTTTGACAAAACAGTTTTGTGTAAAAATAGGTTCAGTATTAATGAGAACTTATTATAAAAGTTTCCAATTCTGAATAATATCTCATCTACAGCTATGTAGTATTTGAATATCACATATTTGTAATAAAATTCAGAGAATTATTATTCTTGATTAATAATTGTTAGACAGGAACTTGAATAGAAAACACAAGAAGAAAAAGAACTACACATTTTGGACACTCATAATATTGAATAAGAATGTCTCATTTTCTAATTCAAGATAATTATCCAAGTTTTCATATTATTTTGTACATACATACTACTTTGTAAATCTGTACATATTACTCAGTACATATTACTTAGTATAGACAAGTAATTTATAAGAGTTAAAATAAAATTTACTGAGTTACACTCATAAAATACAAGTTTTTTACAGTAATTCTTTAATACAATTATGAATCATAAAAATAATAGGGTCACAACAGAAAGCATGTAAGAAAAATAACAATATTTAATAGTTAATTGTAGCATATAAAAACTTTAATATGGATTGTCTTGTATATGAAATTTACAGATAGAAATTTCTCATGAATTAATAGCATAATTTGGGCAATAAAAAATATGATGTAATCAAATACATAATTTGATAAAAAACATGAAGTAATAAAAAATATGATGTTGTACAAAATACAATAAAATATCATGGCACAATAAAAAACAAAATGCTACACAAAATATGATACAATAAAAATGATGCTATGTAAAATATCATACAATTAAAAATATGATGCAATAAAAAATCACTCTCAACTCAACTGTACAATTAACTGAATTGTACTCACCTCTCTCCTTCTTCTCCATCCTGACTATGGTAGAATTTTCCTGAGCTCAGGCACTCAACACAGTGAATAATCTGTGTCTTGGTGTTGCACAACGGACAACGAACACGTATATCACGATTCAACATTGGAGACATTGTAGGATACATGCTAATTATCTGCACCATTTCAAATGTGAACACTCACCAGTACTGAAATAAAAGAATAACAAGTTAATTAGGTACAGTGGAATAATACTAAATAAAAATACACAACTGAACATGCTAAGAAGACTGCATAAGCTTTAATGTACTGCATGACTTTAATTTAAACAAATAAGTATGCTAAATATGGCATACATAAATGCCAACAAAAATTAGAGTAGCCAAGATAAACAAAAAGAGCCAGCCAATTGAAAGATTTATTCCATTTGATTAAATGTATTACTATAAATGAATTAAATAGAAACCCATATATGAGTCTGATTAATATACAAATAATGACGAAATCGAAACATAGGATTTGCTAAAACACTTGAACAAGTTCTAATGAGACAAACTATTTAGCATTTCCACTGCTTTAATACTTTGATATTTCCAATTAAACATACTCAACCTTTTCAACATACTTTTGACTAATTTATCTTTAGTTTCTATAATTCACTTACATTTTGGCAATAATTGTTCGGAGATTAACAATAGAAATACAATTTAAACCATGCGCGTAACTGAATGTAACTCAAAAAATCGGAATTATTGTTTAACACAGACATCAGCTGATCCAATGTTTACAAACAAAAGGTGTAAAACAATTAAAAACGCAGCTGTCATACTCTCAGGCACTTATTTCACCGAACATCACTCTGAAATCTCTACTAACGGAGACTCAGACTACTAACACATAATTAATTTTCCGAGGAGACAAATAAGGGAGATTATACATCGAGCACCTTCAGCTTTTCAATATGTCAAAAGTCTCGGACGCTCTTTTTAAGCTATGTAAGGCAGCAGTAAATGTGTAGTGCCTCGGAAATATCGTAATTAATATAGAATCATCTTGGAGTCGATATAAGAATATGATGTATTTCAGTAACATTTTAGAGTTAAGTTTTTTACTTATTTCACGTCATTTGAAACTAGTATTATAAAGTTGGCAATACCGAGACGCTGTGACGTCAGCGGCGTGCCGCCATAGCGGTTGTCTGGTCTCATCAAGCTACAGTACAGTGTAGCCTATAGTCAGCATCGTTTTTTAACAACAGTGTTAAGTTCCACACCAAACCAAAAATGTAAGATATTGTGTAAAGTGTAAAACGTGATCGTGAATATACTTAACTCTATAAGTCCGTCGACATCAGCAGTATGCCAAGTGTGTATTATCATAACTGTGAAAATGCAGCCATAGCCTATGCAGACAGGAGGCCAACTGTGATATCTACATGTGACACTGAGGAATGCTCGGGGGGCTAGAGTCATTTAACATAATATTCTGTCGCCAGTTATAACTGTAGAATTTATGTGTAATACTGATAAGTATCAGTATAGGCATCCAATTTTGTGATAAATAAAATGTGATTAGTCCTTCATGCTCAATTACCAGTTTTCCAGCACAAGTATAGCTGTAAAATTAATGCATATATACTGAAAAGTTCCTTAGACAATGTTGTGTGCTTTATTGAGTGTTTCTAAGTCTATGAGTTTTATACATTGGGTAGAAAAGTTCCTTAGACAATTTTGTGTCCTTTATTGAGTGTGCTTTAAGTGTAGGATTTTTCTGTGTAACAGTGTCTAATGTAGACAAATGAGCTCTGGTCTACAGCAGCATTCACAAGCAATACCCGTGCTTTGATCTGTCAATCATGGTAGTTTATTATATTTTTGAGTAAGAAATTTTGCAAGGCAATTCCATTTGTGTAGAGACACTCAGGCAGTTAAATGTGATGTACAAGATATAATGTGTTCAAAGTAGGTATAAAAGGTTTTCACACCCAACATTGGAAAGAAAATTCCTCACACAATTTTTTTATTTTAATTCAGTGTGCAAGTATGATTTTTTTTGCACAACAAACAGTGCCTGTTGCTAAATACAGGTAGCCATTCTTTTTTCTTTTGTGATGCTGAATTGCAGCACTTATATGTTTTGACA
>VCRD01004171.1:0-49264 GCA_006783055.1 Trinorchestia longiramus
CACGGGAATCGAAGAAACGCCAATTTATGCCGTGAACTCGGAAAATTTGTGTCACGTAACGTTTATTTAGAAGTATTATATGCTTTTCAAATTTGATGGAGTAAATAAAAACTGAATGAATTTGGATACGTTGACTTTTATTTCTTGAGGAAAACGGAAAAAATCGTCAGGGTTTCTCAGCTGATGATCCGCAGAAATTTGTTTTTTTTACGAAAAATCGATTTTTAAAAAAATCTGTAGCAAAAAATCTTGACCTGATTGAGCAAACCCAAGGTCATTTTCGGACTCAGAGCATCAAAATTAGTCTAATTCAACTGGAAAACCCTGGACGATTTTCAAAAAATATTTTTTTGTTACCCAGTGTTACCTTGATACTATCCTCAGTTCTCCTCACGAAACACTAATAATGGTAGACTTCAATTTGCCCAACATAAACTGGACTACTCGTCAAAGTCAAGTACCCAGTTCTTATTGATATAATGAATACAAATTGTCTGCAGCATCATGTTAACGAACCAACTAGACGGAAAAAACATTCTTGATCACATCATGACGATCTATGACTTCAGCATAAATGGATTAGAAGTCAATGACACAATCAATGACCACCTGATAATAGACTTTACGCTCGAAGTACAAAACCCTAACAAGAGGACTCAACATAAATAAGTCCTCGATTACAAACAGGCAAACTTCGAACTGATGAAAGAAGAGCTTGGGAGCAATAAATAAGAAGTACTCATGAGCAACAAAAACGCAGAGGAATGCTACATGATATTCAAAGAAAAGATTGCAACTGCCACAGAACACCATATCACAAGAAAACGAATCAGGCCAACCAATAACCCTTCTTGGTTCTCACAAGGAATTAAACGTCTCATCAATGCAAGACAACAGTCATACAGAAGACTTAAACGATATCAAACAGAACCCTATCATCAAGAACATATCCACGTGCTGCAGGGCTGTTAAGCAAATGATAAAATCTACAAAGCAAAATAAAGAAATTACAGTTGCAGCACAAGCTAAAACCAACTAGCAGAGCTTCTACAAATATGTAAACGACAGACGACTCAAAAGAGACACTATTGGACCACTGATCGATTCTGAGAGCTCAACCTATACGAACAACAAAATCAGAGCCAGAATTCTTAAAACATACTTTACTTCTGTGTTCACTCACGAAGACTGAACTGAAATCTCACAACCTCGTGCTTTAAATCCTCAGAAAATCTTGACAGATGCCGTATTTACAGTCGTAGAGGTAGAAAAATAGCTCAGCATTTTAAACCCATATAAATCAACTGGACTCGACGGTCTTGCTCCCTGGATACTCAAAGAAACAGCCAAAGTACTAAGCGAACCCTTAACAAACATCTTCAATCGATCATTTCAAACTGGGATAGTTCCGGAAGATTGGAAGTGGACAAATTTTTGAAAAGGGAAACAAACAAACTCCTAATAACTATTGTCCAATCAGTCTAACATCTGTCATCAGTAAAACAATAGAAAGAATACTCAAAATCCGTCTAACAAAACACCTTAATGACCAAAATTTTATTACTGGTACCCAGCACTGATTCAGGGAAAAATGTAGCTGCCTCACAAACCTCCTTGACTTCTTTGGAGAAGTTAACCGCATAAACAACCGTACAAAAGCCGTAAATCTTGTATATCTAGACTTCCAAAAAGTTTTCGACAAAGTTCCCCACGAAAGACTCATGGCCAAAGTGGAAGCGCATGAAATACAAGGCCACTACTCCCAATGGAAACGAAACTGGGTCACTGGTCGCACTCGACGTGTGGTCATTCACGATCAAGCAAGTGATTCATTGCTTGTAACATCAGAAGTCCTTCAAAGGGTCGTTTTAGCCCCGCTCCTCTTCATGATCTGTATCAACGATCATGATGAAATCATCAGTAAAATCAATAAATTCGCTGATGACACGAAACTGTCACAAAACATTCACCGAAACGGACAGAGTAACTATCCAATTGGACCTCGACCGTCTTCTACCATAGACCGAAACCTGGCAAATGAGTTTCAACGTTGATAAATGTTCAGTTATGCACGTTGGTGCAAATAACGGGAATTTCCAACACACGATGAATGACATACCAATTGAAATAATCCAGCAACAAAAGATCAGATCTAGGTACTAGGTAAAGCGCTAGTATAGTCTCATTTAGAATGTGCAGTGCAACTCTGGTCTCCTACCCAACGAAAAGATATTAATAAAAGGGAAAAAATTCAGCGTAGAGCAACGAAAATGATTCCAGAACTCTACAATCTCAGCTACGAAAAACGTCTTCAGCACCTTAAACTTATCTCCCTAGATCTAGAACAAAGAAGACTGACAGGACAATTTTTTGAGACCTATAAGTATCTCAACAGCCTTAACAATGTTACCTTGGAAGGACTTTTCAATAGAGACGGTAACGTACGAACCAGAAATAACGGCCAAAAAGTATTACTCGAAAACTTCAAGAATTCCCAAGCTATGAACTTTTTTCCCAGTAAAATTGCCGCAGCTTGGAACCAGCTGCCCGAAAACGTATTTTCTTCTAGTACAGTGAACACAATGAAAAATCTTCTCGACAAATATTTTATCACGAACCCCCAGTATTACAAAGTACTAACTCTATGTCCCTAACTCCTGGGACAAGTATATGATTGAGATAAATGCGTGTGACTGAAATGCTTGTGCGTGAGTAAAATGCGTGTACATGACTGGATTGACTTACGTGGTAAAGGTGCATGATTGATGGATTTACTTTAGACGGCATGTGACTTTCGTATCGACCCGAGAATGGGCCAAACGGCTTGTTCCTATTGCCTTATTCTATTCTATTCTAATTTGAGTAATTTTTGATTAACCTTACGATGATGATACGTTATTCTTCATCACACTACTCACCTTCTTTAACAATCCACCCCCTGAATTGTGATTTCATGACTTGACTGTTGCTGAACAACTTTACTGCTACTGGGCGCGAACGACAATATTTTTGAATTAAAACTTTACGTACGACAGGAGTAACATGTTCTCTCTCTGAAACAGCCGATATAAAGTTTGTACTAGTGTAGTAATAATATAAGCATAATTTAATCATTTTCTTTGTTCGCTGTAAGTGATATACTGGCTAAACACTTGCTATTACATCATTAGGTGTTTGTTTGCATGGTGAAGAGAAAGGTTAGGTCTTATTTTTTAATTTTGTTCCGAGAGATACGAGAGTTGAACGTTAAAACAAGTATAATATACTAGGTTAATGTAAGAATTTACTCTCTACTTGTGTTTTCCAATTTCAATCGCACATGCACGCCGTGGAGGATATTCAATGTCTACATGTTTTTTCAAGCGTTCAGTTTCCTTAAGGCTTTTTTATGTACGAATTTCATTTCCAATTATATGAACACAGTTATATGCTCAGTCACTCGTATCTGTTATTTATTGTTATAAAAAATCAATTTCAGCACTCGTAATACCAATACTGCGGGATTTTCTACTAAAAATATGTTTTGGTCTTGATTGAGACGAGGTAAAAATAGACTATTCGTTACGGCTTGGCAAATACATTTCTGCAAAGAATTTTGATGTCATCTCCGTAAAAGACTTTCATCCGACTGATTTTTTCTTTTTGTACTAAGCTTTTTCACGCAAGGGTTCCTCGTTTACATATTTTTTGTGTGATATGTCTTTCAACGCACGATGAAAAGACATCTCCTGTTGCTCATTGTATGGCTGCAGAACAATGAGACAAAAATCATTGAACTGGGAGCATTTTAGCAAGCTTTCTTATAGAGCGATCAGAGTAGTGCATTACTGAAATAAACGAAAGTAATTTTAAAATATTAGGTGGAGTAATTTTATTTTAATATGTGATTTTTTAACATTGTCTGTTTTGAAAACAAATTGTTGTACAAGATACTACAAAACACTCCCTGATTTCGAGCAGGGTTAACAAATAACTTTATTAATGGTTTTTCCTAGTTGATAGATACACCTGTCCAAATTCGTTCAATTTCGTGCAGTATAAGTTAGCATTACTCCTGGAACACTGAACATGGGTACAGACATCACTAGCCTCGGGCAAACTATACCTGTGTTCAGTGCTCCAGGGTTAAACGTACTGAACATCTGCTCCCCCGGCTGCTTGGCAATAAATCGCAGTACTAGCGAGTTTATCTCAGGTTTTATGCATCATATCTGGAGCGGTCATGTATCATGTGGACCGCTTCATTGTTCAAATCGTCCAACTCTTCCAGGATTACAGGTAGCGGTCGTTCATGAACTGTACCCTTTGCTTAACCCCGAAAAAAGAAGTCACCAACTATTAGGTCAGGTGATATCACAGGCCAATTGTCGAATGCCTACTTATCTCGTTTAGTGCGACTCATGGATCTGTTAAGCAAGTGTTATTTCAGAAATTTTCTGCCAGCGAGATGCCAGGGTCGCACAGTATTATCTTACCGGAAAAGGTAATTATCACCCTCAGCAGCCAGATTTGGAAACATCCATGAACTCATCCTCCAATCGGCCTCTCGCAAATGCTTTTTAAACCGAATTTAAAACTTTCTTTATGACTACTAGTCGCTCAGAATGTCCCTTTCTTTGATTACTGATACAGCTAATCTCGCTAAAATAGCTGTATCATTTCAGAATGAACTTGTGCAAAAAGAGAAATCCTAAAATACTTGAGTCAGAAATTAAGTTGCACGGTCATAAGACTTGGTTTTTACGAATTATTGAACATACCTGCCGTGTCACTGTGGGATAGCAGCTATCTTGCTTTTTTGCTCTCCCATAATTTTCAAGTAGGAGACCTCAAATTACCTGAAATCGATCACCTTTCTAATAAGATCAATTGGGAAATGCATAGCAATATATCTGAATTAATATAGACTTCATGATATCGTTAGTCTCTAGGTATGTCTGCAAAGCTTACTAGGAAGTAAACTAAATTTTTCAAAAATAGTAACCAAGATTACAGCAGTCGATTGCAAAAATAATTCGACAATGGATTCAGTTGAAAAAAAAATTCCCAAGGAGGAGTAACCAACAACAAAATTTGAGACAGTCGTGAATCTTAATGCACGATGGGAGTAAGTTACCTCTCACTGCCTGCCCTTTAAAAGAGAACATAAATAATTGTGAATTAGGGATAAATTTTGAAGTACAGTCTGCGCAAAGGAAATTGATCACCTGTCAAAAGGACGGAATTATGCTATAAAAAGCGTATAAATAATTTTTGAAAACCGAACAAATTTATGAAAAAATTATGCTAATATTTTGTCATCTGGCCTGTTGTTTTGAGGACTAAACGAGACGCATGGGCGTTGATGCAGCCAATCCCTCGAAATATTCGTTGTCTAGAGTAATGCAAAAAGCCTTCAGCTTCTTGATGAGTCTTGGAACCAAGGAGGTAGGTGTTTACAGTGGTGGGCTCGTCTCTCATGAAAGTATGGAAATTTCCAATTGAGCTTAGATATGGGCTATTTCTAGGCGACTCCAAAATCTGGATATTGTGTCTGGCAAGGTAGTTGTTTACATTTCTTGAGTAGCAGTGGGCCCCATTTTCCATGATAATGAGTAGCAGTGGGCCCCATTTTCCCATTTTCCATGATAATTTTCCCATTGGAACGCTTTAAATAGCATACAGAGGCAAAGGCTAGTCCTCTAAAATTTTGAGATTACAACGATGATACAAGCCACTCTACCCACTCATTCTATTAAAAGCCCCCTCACTATCACTTGGCTGGGGTGTCTAACAGTGTGAACGGAATAACGAGTTTCGTTGCGCCTTGTGGCAAAAGGTCATCGCACTTTTCTGCTCGCCCCACTTACGAGTAAAGCATATTATGTCAGAAATCATAATTTTCATCCCATCGACTTCAATCTAGTGAAGATATGTATCGCTCAACAAAGGAAAGTCTTTTCTTCTCCAAGTTCGGGAAAAACGGTTGAATGAGTTAATCAGCGCATTGAATTCATTGATTGAAGAAAGTTGAATGATCCTAATCAGCGCAATTTTTGGCTGATTGGAATGATTTTGTTTCAGTTGTGTGGCTGTAATGAAGATATTTTTCAATACTTTTGTCTGCAGCAGCAGATCAGTCTTTCTAGAAATCTTTTTTTGTATCCCAGTCCCAAATTTCTGCTTCGGAACAATGTATGGAGAGTAAACCACCAGCTGCGACTGCCACTTTCCTCATGGTTGCTTGTCCTTTTCCTGTCCGACGACAGATTTTTGTAGACACACTCTCCTCTTTCAAAGGAAGGATTTGTTCCTTCTTTGGTTTAGATAGGTACTTAGGCACTGCTAAAATCATAAACACGAACACAACGAAAAGAGCCCAACCATACAGAAAACTACCTACGAATGAAGCCTGTAAACACAGGCTTGGTAATAGCTGAGATGCAAAACTGGTGTTGATTAAAAGCTGCTATTGATTTTTCAAGCCACTAGGGTGTTCGAAAGTTTGAAAAATCGAAAGTTTGAATTTATCGTTCTATTTTGGTGTAATGCTGCATCTATGCACGAAACCGTCGTATGCAAAGTTTGATTTCAATCGGTTGATATTTAGGGGTGGCGGATGACAACTTAGTTATTTGCCTTTATGCACAGACCCATTACCGAGAGGATATCATATTTCGTAAACGGACAAACTGAACATCCATTCCCCAATAGGGTGGCTGGTGAATACTAGTCCCTCGATGGAGGGGTATCATTGGGAGGACCCCACTCATTGAGGCCAGCTTGGGCAGGAAAGAGAAGTCTTTGAGGTTCTAGGCCGTTAATGGCAAAGGGCCTTCACAACTTACAGGATGAACTGGCGCTGATCCTCGTCTTTGGTCAGCTGGAGGTTGAAAGACTGAATGAGCTCCACTCTTCGCTTGGCTGTGTCGTTGACGACGCGAAGTCACTCGATTTGGCGGCGGGCCGCGACGTACGATTCATCTTCCTGCCACTTTCGAAGGTTTTTTAACAGGAAGTCGGTCTTTATATTACGAGCTTAGAAGAGGCAGGGGGAACTTTTCGTGGCGAAGGAGGGCAGTGTTACCGTAAAAACTTGTGATGATTGGAGGTTTATTCGCTTGGCGGATTCCTCGGATCCTTCGTCGTAAAGAATGGCCTGTACAAATGGTTGTTTGTCGAAGACAGTTAGACGGGAATCAAATAGTGACAGGCCATTGAGATTTTCACCCAGGTGCCAAAAATGACTACTCAGAGTGATGAAGCAGGCCTTCCAAATACTTTCATCGTGGTACCAAAGGATATCTTTAGCGAATACAAGATCGTTAACAGGAATGTAGGATGGAACATTTGATGCGAACCATTGTAGGACGTAGATCTCGATTACAAACGATGAGAGCCGCTGGAGAGCTGACATTTGTCGAGGTGTGACGACTCCAGTCAGCTGCTCCAGAAACAAACAAACAAACAACTTTATTTCCAATCAAGTACACAGTACATAGACATTGGTACATTGGTTTTTCAAATTCTTAAGGTTAACATTCTTAGAGTAAGGATGATGGTGAGCTCCATGCGACGATCCTGGGATGTGTCCATGGGCGGGGAAATGAGGGCTTAAAAACGAGAGGGAGGGCGCGAAACGAGAAACAGCTCGTATTCATGGCCGGGTTTCGAACCTGCGGTCTTTCTGCCCGAAGCAGAGACTTGATACCGAACACAGGCCGCAGGCCACTCGACCACGGTGGCTGTACAAGATTATCTTCAGAGCGTAAATGATACGTACCATCCAAAGTGTTCGATCGAGCGCTGCGGGGCTACGAATCGAGGCCTTTGGAAAAGCGCCGCCAAGGAAAAGGATACTCAGCTCAGCGAGTTCCTTATAGTCGTCAAGGAGCTGTTTTATCGGAAACAGACGTTTCAAACATTGAATGAGGATCGTCCCTCTTCGAGACCAGAGTCTCCTGAGATCTTCGTTGGTAGGAGATTTTATTGCGGGCTGGTTGATGTAGGACCAGTAGTCCTTGAAGCGAAAGAAGATGGTGATCTCAGAACCAGAAGATGACTTGGAATACGTAGGAAAAACCATCTTAAAGACAAGTTCGTGGCTGTGATGACGGCAAGCAATGGAAACGAGGGGTTAGCCGATCTTCTGTTGTAAGATAGTGCATGGACCATTGATGGCTCCAGTATTGGCACTGGTTGTGCCGAAGCACACCACCACGACTCATTCAGGGATCCCCCCAGTCTTCTACAGCCTCTACATTCTAGAGCCTCGCATATAGCGTTAACGACGGCATCACCAATTCCTAAGTGCAGTTTTGGGAGTCAGAGCATCTCCACTCTTTCTCCTCTGACGAAGATGGCAAGTATTTCGGTACGAGTGTCATCGTCCTGAGCAAGGATCTTACCATTCCAATGAATGGCAGGAGGACTGATAGTATCTTTGATGTCCTTCGCCAAACTGAACCTGTACTTCACTCCTGCCTGTCGAATTGACTTGGGATTCAGCACAAGCTCTTGTGAATCGTGGCCCAACCTACTCGCCTAGCCGCCACAATTCGAAGGGCTTGATGGCTACTGACCCCAGTTTTGTCAAGGTCTCCGACGAGATCAGCAGTTAGGACAGACTTCGTGCCTCTTGTCTCAATCGCTTTGTTGGAGAAGCGACCCCAGCGTGTGAAAAAACGTGGATGTTTTGGCAGTGTTAGCTGGACTTGATAACTCAGACGATGATTACTGCAGCTCTACCTTCTCTTCTTTTGGCGTCTGTTGATGGCTAGGTGAGAGAGAGCTTTTACGTCGGCAAACTGATTTGTTCAACTTCTTGTCCAGACCATCCATCGAACCCCGCCTCCCCTTTTCCAGCTGGGCAAGAAGGAATTCCTTGTCTTCAGGAGTAGTCATCAGAGTGAGGACATCGGAGTGGGCGATGCAGAAAGGTCTGGGACACTTTTTTGGAAGATCGTTTGTTTTTTCGGGAAGCGTGACTCTAGAGTTATTTTGCTTCTGCTTAGGATCTTCTACTCGTCGAAAAGTCCAGTAATCTTCCCCTTCATGCTAGTTTCTCCGATAGTGGGTATCCTAGCTCGTGTCCAAAAGACGATGACCTCTTTTGCAGCCTCAGCTGTACTCTGCTACACCGTCTTCTTCTCCTTTTTGTGTGCGTAGAAAAATCTTTATAAAACGTCTACATGGCTGGGAAGTTTTGCTCCTGTGATAGTAGGAGCACTAAGACCAAAATACCAAATTTCACTTTGCTTTCTCGTGGTTATGACCAGAGGGTGAAAAGAGGAAATGTTCAAGATGAATCCGCCACCTTTAAATATCAATCGATTAGCCTGAGACTTTACACACAACAGTTTCTAAGTAGAAGACAGAATCCCACATAAGTACGTGAAAAAATATTGACTGAAAAATTACCCCTATGTAATACTGGCGCCCTAGTGTACATAGCTTTAGACATACGATATTTAAATACAAACCGTCCCTATGCTTTGAAACACAATCAAATATGAGTGCCCCTTTTTGTGCATTTCTAGAGCAACCTGATCAATTTCAGTTGCGGTTACAGGAAAAAATCTAAAATAATTCCTTACTCGAGGGCTTTTGAAGCAATTTTCCGTAATAATAGCTAAAAGGAGAATAAAATTCACATTTATCTCGAAAGAAAAAGGTAGGAATATAAATAAAAGAAAAAGAGTGCTAAAAAAATATTCAAATATTCACAGCTTAAACTAGCAACAAATATTCTTATCAGCTTGTCGATCAAATTTGAAATAAATTAATTGTAGCGAACTCCAGAAGTCAAAAGCAACAAAAAGTAATATAAAGTAACGTGTGTAGGTACATGACATCCTGCGGTCAGTGAGATAAGATTTCACTTTATCTGTTAAAACTAGTGAAATTTAGAGGTTACGTCGCTTGACAAGTAATTCACAATATTTCATAGCTCGCTCGCCAACAGCCATTGGCTTCCGAATTTTCGAAGCATTATTCATCTTAAACAGAAATCCTCTATGGACCACTGTCATCAATCCTACCCAGTATTTTATGCTATGTACGTATATATCAGGATTTTGAGCTATGATATAATGTGATTTTACTTTATTTTTTTAATATGATGGTAGGATATGAACCCTTTAAATTTATTCCAAGTATATTTATTGGCCGATGATGGGTTTATGTTAATTAAGCACAATGGCACTAGTTTTTCGCTCGGTTAGGCACATCATTGTTAGACATTACGAGTGTGGGTTAAATTTTCGTATATGTTGAGGGGGGGGGAAACAAGTATCTGTAACCAAATAAACATTTAATTCTATATACTTCCAGCACGTGAAAAAGTTGATATTCATATAATACTTGCATACATGTGCGTAGGATTGAAATGTGTAAAGATAACTAAGAAAGTTCTAACGTAAATTTATTTAAACATATTTTAAGAAACATAGTGATGAAAAAAGTTTTTGTGCATAGTTAGTTGTTGGTTTTTGGTACTTTAGGGATTTACAATTTCACTGCATTTTTGTAAATAAATACTAATTGATTTTGATTCTTCTCACCGCAAGAAAACAAACTAATAGAAAACAGCTAGAGGAACTAAAAATGTCTTTATCGACAGAAGTGTAAAGTACTAATACAACGAAATTTATCACTCGACAGTAGTTTGACTAAACTTCCCTGATAAGATTTGGTAGGCAAAATGCGAACAATGGTAGGTACCAATCGGTGATAATTTTGCTAATAACCTACCAGTAACATGCTGTACGTCAGCCATAAACTATCAGAGTAACGTGTGGAATAATTGTGCACAGCGGTCTCATTCGTTAAATAGTTTATGATGGCTTTAGCTATAAATTTAAAAAATCATGACTTCATCCATCTACCAAAAATTGTATTCATTGGACCTTAAAAATGATTGATTAATATATATAAACTGTTGTTTTTCTGGAGCATGACTGTTCGTATCAACTACAGTTATTTACGTTGACAACAGTTTTATGTGTATGATAAACAAAAGCGTAATCAAATTAAATGAAGAGGGTAATCATGTGTTCGTATACGTGGTGATGTTAAAACTAATTCTACCATTATCAAAACTAAGTCCAAAAAAACATTCTGAAGTACATACTTCACTGGATGTACGAGTGAATGATGGATGCTTAATCACTAAAGAAGAAAAATGAACTGAAATGTAATGCATATCTTACCCCGATTATTTTCGAATCGCTATTTTAAAGTATTGTTTATTGATATTTTTAGTTCATTAATATTAAAATCGTACAAAATGATCAACAAACATTTTATAAGCTTCGAAAAATAAAAAATGCGTGAGTTATAAGTTACTCTAAGACTTGGTTGTTTTTTCTGTCATTCGTGAGATATTACTGAAATTTCCCATTATTCGATACACAACTCTCCATTCGTTCTAAGCACTTTTTGACGGTTAGAATACAATAAATTTGAGTCGAATTTATTGCTAAAATCTTTGAAACTGTCTTAAACGGGAGAATCAAAATCATATCTTGTCAGGTGCTTGTCGTGGTAAAAGCAGAGCCAATAGAGAGTTTATGCTTCTGAATCAATGAGAGCTTACTGGACTTTGAGAAGATTGCAGTTTATCAAATGTGTTGTAGCCTGAGAACCACACGAAAATCTCAGCCCAAACTTCACCCATCAAAGTACTTAGCGATTGATCTTAAAAACTATTTCATAACGCGTAGAATTTCTCGATTTTCAAAAAATAACCTCCGTACTATCCTTTCTGCACATCCTGTAAATAATCCTTTCACTTCTTTTGACAACTGCGCACTCACATCATACCGTACTATAAATGACAAACTTTACGCGATTTTCGTAAAATTAATTTCAGCTATTATCGAATCGAAATGGAATCCTTGTTCATAAATAATAAAAAGGCTTTGCATACTGATGAACATAAAGGAGAATAACAAATAGTTCAGTGTGTTTATTACCTATCTGTTATTAAAAACGTTCATAAGAATCTGAACCATACCGTATTTTTAACTATAAATTGAGAGGATATTGTACAAAAGAGTAGGGTTTTAGAATTATGTTGCAGTGACTATTAAAATCTATATTTTTGCTTCGAAATTATATTCATCCTTATCAGCGTAGATATACATTCTCTGACTTAAGCTTAGCTAAAAGCTGCATGCCCTTTCTCTTCTAGTTTTGCTCACAAGTTTCTTGATATCTTCAACAGTTGTTGCCTTGCATTGATAGACAATGGATTCTATCTCTACCATAAACCAATACTTAAGATGGCTCAACTTTGGAGTATAAGTAGGTCAAGGCTAGCTCGGTGGGCGGCTGATTACTCGCTCGGAGAATTTGTCTACTAAAAATGAGAAACATTTGTTGGAGTAGTAAGCAGAACCACCATCCTATTGATAGCAGTACCCTTGCTCATAAGCATTAGATCTGACAGTTGACTACAATTTCTTTCAAGAGATTGCGCTCATTCTCTACACTCACTGATTAGTAGTACTTGAAACGCACAATCGATAACGTGCAATCACCCACAATTGCTGCCCTTGACATTACCGTTTTGCCACTTTGCGTAATGAAGTCATCTCACAGAAAATTGTTTTTCACCTTCCAATACTTCGGATTTTGAATGTTAGGGTATTATTTTAATGGAAGTTTTTATTGTCTGCATAAGAGTATATTGGCAAATAATGTGAATTATTCGATGTTGCCTTATATTTTTAGACTTTTGTAATTGAACAAAATGTTAATTTTCGAACGGAAAAATATATAAACAGTAACTTTCGTTACTGTTCAAACCGAAAAAAATAGAAGTTCAATAACGGCAGGTGTTGGACCAAAGATGCTTTACTATTACCTATTTCCTCAAACTTCCAGATCATCTTACGTGTTCCTACGAACCTCTACTTAGTGGTTCCCAACCTATCAAATATAATGACCCATTTTACCTTTATCGATTATTTATTCGTGAAGTAACTACAGATTCTGTAAATTCATGATTAATTTTAAATATATTTATAAAAAATTCCGACGCTCCTACAAACATTAATTAATTGCGAAGCAATTAAAATTATTTGAAAACCAATTTCCACCGTTATGTAAGGTATGTTCATGAACTGACCTTAATGATACGGCTGGTATTGCAGTTTTTTAGCTAGCAATTCTATCTTGGGCTCCGTTATCGATGTGGCACACCTCATATCGTCTTCCACATTTAATTTATTTCGGTACTTGTTTTCAGGGATGAGAAGTTGGAAGAATGCTGCTTCACATAAGTAAGTTGTTAGGAACGGCAATAAATTCCTTATTGCAATTTCTGATATTACTGAAAATTTTGGAAACTTTTTGCCCAAAATTCTTGTAGCTGCAGTTTACCGAACCATGATTTAGCTTCAAAATTGTTTTTCAAGTCGATGATCTCTTCTTCGGCGGCTTAAGGGACATCAGATACACTGGCATTGAAAGGGTTGATTGTAGGGGAGAAAAATTTGCAACATTCATCAGGAAAATAACTTCTTATTTGAACAGTAAGATTTTCCAAATGCTATTGTATCAAGCCATATAGATCATCAATGTTAATTTCATTTGCCACTTCTTCAATAAATTGGGCAAGTGTTGGGAACATGTATAATGTCTTTTGGGTAATTTTGGTGATCCAGAGTTCCAATTTCATTTTGAAAGACGATATATTTTCCGACAAAGATACTATCGTACTTTCCTTACCCTATAATCCTGTATTAATAGTACAAAATATCTCAAATATGTCAACCAAGTATGCCAATTTGCACAACGTAAATTCATCCGCAAACAATGATTCACATTCACTTGCATTTTGGGAAGCAAGAAATATTCGCAGTTCTCCTCTCAATTGAAAAAATTTCTTCAACGCCTTTCCTTTCCACCTTACCTCTGTGTGAAACAATAGTACTTCATGCGTTGAACCCAAATCTTTGCATACAACTTTGAAGAGCCGTGTGGCAAGTGGCCTTGATTTAACGACATTTACTGCTTTAAAAACTCGGTTAAGCACTTCCTTAAATGGTTCAGGTAACGTCTTCATAGCTAATACTTGTCGATGAATCATGCAGTGACTCCCAATTACTTCTGGATGTCACTTTTTTAACCAACGATTGGAACCCAGAATTACAGCCGAGCATTGCAGGTGCCCCATCAATACAAACTCCGCACAATTTCTCCCACCCGATTGAATGTTCTTTGAAGAAATCATCAATTAAATCAAAAACATCAGCAGCAGTAGTTAAAGTTTGCAAAGACTTACAAAACAAGAAATCTTCTTTATTTTTTTCGTTTTTATAATAACGAACATACACGAGAAGTTGTGCAAAGTTTGTCACATCAGTAGTTTCGTCAAGCTGTATGCTGAACAGTCCAGCTGGAGTTTCTTATAATTCTTGAATAATACGGCATAAAATATCCTCGGACCAAGGATTACTATAAACAGGACGTGCACCGCCATGTAGCTGACTGCTGTAGCGGAGGCCAGTTCACTGAGTTCAGTTATCCTCCATCTGTCATAGTGCGAACATTATCGTAGTCTGTCGCTCGGTTTGAATCGGAGATTGTTGTTTGTTTCGAGGCACATTGCTGTATTTCTAAGTGGATACTGTTTGTTTACAAAGTTTATTACTAATTATATGTATTAAAAATGCCGAACATGTGAGGGGTTGTGAACTGTCGGGGTAATTACAACAAGGAGAACAGGCGCTGCACAGTATCTTCAATGTGCCTGCTTCATGTCTGCCCTCTCCAAAACTCACACCTCGCCCGGCGAAAGTTGAAGACCAACAACTGAGGTATTTTCTTCAAAAGGATAAGATTACTTCATTTGATGCTTTCAAACCTAAACGTAACATGCAGAAGCAGTACAAGAACTTAATTATTTCAAGATCGAAAGAAAGGCTTGTGTATTTGTTCATGACTGACAACTTCAGTGAATGCAGCCTGTCTGTGATTGTCGAAAACAAGACCACTTTGTGTTCCCCACTAACGCTCAGTGCGTTCAAGAACGGCATTAGTACCACTGTTTAAGACACTTCATCCCAAAAATGGTTCGAGATCGTATACTCAGTTCGACGAAACTGTGCGCTTGGCAATGAACTATGACATCCCGTTTGACAAAACGATCCAAAATGTTGTCACTCTTCTTCAAGCTCACACATCAGCCTGTGTCGACAGCGAGGAGGTGAAAAAGTTGGTATTTTTGACACGTCAGTTGGAACTTTTATTACAGAAGTAGTTTTCCATAAATGATTATTGCTTTGCTCTTCAGTCATACCCAAAGTGTAATCATGAACAGCTCAGAGACGTTTTGGTGCTGCCATGCAAACGCAAGCTGCAGTACATCACTTCATCTATTGACAAGGACCAGGTGCTGAGGGAAATATTTGATAAAGTCCAGACACTGCAGCAGAAGAATGTGTTTCTCTTGGTAGATGAAGTACAGATTCGCCCAACTGTTTAATTTTCGGTTGGGGTGCTGAGTGGCATGGCCGAGAACAACTGAGACTGCAAGGCCACTTCTATGCTGTGTGTCATGATGAAGTCGCTGCACAAAGGACCTAGTCCGATGATTTCAGTGGAATTGACATTGACTGTCCCAAGATGTTCCATCGTCTGTCAAATGTTCTATTGAATGGACTCCACAAACTAGAGAAAGACCAGCACAAAAAGGCAGTCCTTCTTCAGACCTCTGTGAAGAAAGCCCGGTTGGCTGACTAATCGCTGCAGTTTGGTAGGTTTTTGCTTCTATGTCTGTTTGTTTATATGCGTGAATGTTTGTATGTTTGGTTGTTTGCATTGGAAAAGGTTCAACTATAATCAATTTGTAAAGCCTTAAACTGTAGCAACTCAGCTTTCTATAAAGTGGCCACTAAGCTCATACAATAATACATGTTAAGTCCGGTTAAAATTGGTATTTCAAAGCATTACAGTGCTTTAAACCATTTAAAATTCACTCTAAAACCTTATTATCCCTTCTATTGCTTGAAATAAGTAATTTTTGAGCAATTTGTCCGATAGAAAATGTTATGTTACTAAGAATGCAATGGCCTCCGCTAGCGTAGTCAGTTATATGGCAGTGCACGTCCTGTTTATAGTGGTCCTTGCCTCGGGTATATCTATTATTCTTCGTTTTACCGTATTGTTTGACACAGATAGAGGGGATAATTTATTTACTGCTTCAGGACTGATCATGAGATGTACAATATCTTTGGTCCATGGAAAAATAAGATTCTCAGCTATTGTGTGTAGTTTTTTAGCATGTGCTATTCTTAATGAAACCGTGTATGAACCTTCAATGGCAGCTAAATTTTTGTTTTGAAATAATCCACTGCTATCAAGCCGGTAGCTAATGACACCAACAATCTTTGCATTAAAAAAGTCAATACTTTTATCTCTCAAATCAGGGTACTTAGTTTGGAGATAATTTTGAAGTTTAGCTGGTTTCATAGACTAATGAGCAACAACTTTCAAACATACTACACACTGTGGTCTTGGTGGTAGTAACTAATACCTCAGTGAGTAACCTGGGGCTGTGAGGTGGAAAAGGGTTCCATATCAACAGCAGTTGAACATGGTGTAGTCGTACCTGAGTCAGCTGTGAAAGCAGTGGAAGATCGTTAGTGGCGTAACAATGGTGTATGCGGTGACATACGCCATGGAACACACGGTATTTGTGGTTAGTGTGCGCGTCTCTGCTAACGTACGTACACGCACTCTCCCTCGTCGGTGTGGTGGTCCATGTTTGACTTTGCACACCTGCAATAACTGTGTCAGTGAATCCCTATTTAAAGAAATCATCTCTGTATTTTCTATTTCTTACACTCATTTTTAGAGGATCAAGAATCACACAAACAAAACTAACTACGTGTCACTGCAATTGCGAGTACAACACTAGGTAAGTGGGAGGCAGTGTGTGCCAGATGGCTCATACGGAAATCGGCTAGAACTAGCTCTGGAAATGACTAAAAACTGGCTAGACTTGATAGCAAATGAGTAAAGAAAACGGCTAAATTTATATGTGCATTTTTATGGATAGTTTCTCAAGTTTTCTTACAAAAAAATCTAGCCACTAAATAAAAAAAATCGGCCAGATGCTGCCAAATTTGGCTAAATCTAACCGAAAGTCGGCTAATTTGGCAACACTGCTGGGAGTAGCGACAGTGGTGGCGCGACCAAAACAAAACAGAAACCAAACATTTTCAATACCGGCTCACACGTTGTGTCGAGTGACTTAGGGAATTGTTACATTTAGTTTCATAGTATGTATTAATATAACTGTCGTCACGTGTTTTTCACTGTGTTTTATATAATACTCACATTCGGCTCAAAATCAATTAACTCGGCATGGCATGGCATTGGTGTCGCGACCTCATTTGGGGTCGAGAACCACAGGTAGGAAACCACTGCTCTACATCACGTCACGAGGACGGGTACAGTCGCTGTAAACATGATCACTAGCTAGTACTGAAAATTGAAAACACAATGTACATGCCAGGTAAAACTCGTATTAATGAAGTTTCATTTATTCGTTTCTTTCCTTTCCTTGGTCATATCAAAGTGTACTCGTCGGGTGCGGCAACAATATATAGAGGTCTAATTAATGATACAAGGATATTTACATGGAAAATGCAACGTTTTTGCTAGCGCTCTGAAAACTTGAAAAACATGCTTTATGTTAATGAAAAAATATTTGTCAGTCTTGTTTGGGCAAGCGTTATTTTTGTCATATTCACTACCGTCCATAATTAAGGAGCAAGTAATTAAACTATCAAATCTTAAAAACTGGTGAATCAATTTTTATGAAATTTTGATTTAATGTAGACATAACGTAACTGAGCTATTTTGTAAATTATCAGAGAACTTAAAAATAGTACAATGAAAGTTAGTGATGATTCTATTAATTTTAGGTGTCCAGAATTAAGGAACATAATAACAAAAGATGCGGTGAAATGGTAAAAAAGAGCGGTTTTCTTACAATTAAAGACAAAGATAAAGAAGATAAACATCATTTAACATCACTACAGCAATTGTAACCATGGCCAAACGAATGAAAGTTGATGCCGTTTTAAATCAAAAATTGTTAAATTACGCAGAGAAAATCAGACAATTGTATAAATTAACAAACTGCTGAAACGTTCTAAAAGTGTTGTGAGTCGAATTCTGGAACTGTATAATGAAACTGGTGGGCTAACTCATACAAAGAAACCAGGTAGACCAAGAAAAACTACAGCAAGAGAGGACGGAGGTATGCAACGCCTAGCACTAAAAGATTGTTTTCTAACTTCCGGTAAAATTTCTCGCCAAATTGAAGGTGACACAAATGTTTCACGACAAACTGTGTCCAGAAATTGCATGAAATAAGTCTTTATGCAAGATCTCCTAAGAAAAAACACTGATAAGTAAAAAGAACTAGGTAGCAAGATTGGCATTTGCAAAGGAGCATGTCATTTGGTCAGAAGGCGATTGGAAAAAGTATTTTCCAGTGATGAATCTAAATTTAATGTAATTGGGAGTGATGGTAAACAGTTTGTAATAAGAAGAATTGGTGAAAGTTTAAATTCAAACTGTATAAAGAAAACTGTAAAATTTTGTGAAGGCAGCGTGATGGTATTCGGTATGATATCAGACCACGGCACGTTTAAACACTTAAGTTAATGACACTGTGTACAAGAATGTATTACATCATGTTGTACCAGTGTTACAGAATTCTGGAATTGAAAATCCTGTATTTATGCAGGATAATGCTCTCTGCCACAAGGTAAAGGTGGTTATGAATTATTTAAATGATCAAGAAGTAGAGGTTATGAATAAGCCTGCTCAGAGTTCAGTCATGAACCCAATAGAAAACCTATGGAAGAATCTATGACAAGATCTTATGGCAAGAAATCCAGCAAACGTTGAAGATTTGTGGCTGAAATTACAAGAGGACTGGGATTACAGTTGCCGAATGTCAAGATTTGCTGAAATCTTGCTGGTGTAGATGCGCTGCAGTGATTGAAAACAAAGATCGTAAACCAAATATTAAGAAAAAACTTGTGTTCTGTTTTGTAATCATTCTTAGTTATAAACGTTATCATGTTCCTTAATTTTAGACACCCAAAATTAACAAAATTATCAATATCTTTTATTGTATTATTTCAAATAACTTGAAAATTTACAAAATAGTTCAATTACGTTATGTCTACATTGAGTTGAAATTTCAGATAAATTGTTTCACTGGTATTTAAGATTTTGAAGTTTAATCACTTGTTCCCTATATTATGGTTGGTACTGTAGCACGTATCATCCACACTAATTCTTATACAATGAAACCTGAACACAGTATACAGTATTTACTTCTTTTATACTCCTCTTAAAACATGAAACAAGGTTTCTCGAGGTTTTATTTATTTTTACTGCTGAGGTTTCTCCTCCGCTGTTTTTCGGCTCATTCAAAAGCTATTTAGGCTCCACAGCAGTTAATTTAATAATATAGGATCTCACAGAGACCATGGACACGCGAAACGTCTAATGTTCGATTATTATACCAATGAATTTTCACCTAAAATTGTTACTACAAAACGTATATTGCAAACAGTACGAAATACAGTAGTATCTCGATTAACGAACACTTTGGAAAACGAACAATTCGGTTAACGACCAACAATTTTGCTGACCATCCACTTATGTTATCATATTGCTGTCAAACAGGTAAGTTTTCTATTGTTTAAATAGTTTTTTAATGTTTTTATTTTTATTTAACACTTTTTGTTCCGTATTATACCGTAATTCTCATTTAAAAAATATACTTAGAGGTTATATGCTATTGATAGTTGCGGATCAACTCGGGATGAGAACCAATTATTTCTATTTCCCTTGTTTAGGGAAATAGCTTTTAGGAACAGATTGTGGTCGTTAACTGAGATACTACTGTAATAAGCTGGGTCGTAAATGCGGGTGACCGCTCGTTTCCTCATTTCGTTCTCTTCCTAAAATATGTTTCGAAAATAATATGTCTGTATGCAAGCTTTATTCATAAACACGCATTGTATAAGAAACAGTGCTCATTCACAAAACCTATGAGAAGGTTTACGCATACTAAAAGGAAACAAACTGAAGAGACAAGTAATTTTTTCCTCGAAATTTGAGGTCCTATGCTGCAATTGCGGCAGCATCTCTAGGATGTGGGCGAAGAGATATATATTAGGAATTTCTAAAGCTCCATCATCTCTTTTATCAGCGCCAGAATGATCATAATAGCAGCCGCTTCGGCACCACTCTCCTCAGCTGCAATCTATTTTAGAGCCATTCTGCTCACAAGCTTCACTTCAATAAATGGGCCCTGCCATCTTCGCAGCACCCCATTGAAGACAGTTCCTTTCTTTGTAGAAGCTCAGCTCATAAGCCTTTTCCCACTATTGAATGGATTTGTATAATTCTTATTTAGACACCTAAAATTAAGCATGAAAGCTGCAGTACACATATATACATACAAAAAGTAGCCCTGATGGAAAAAAACATTAGTGAAGGTCAGTATTCTATTCTATGATACTTTTTTAGTTCAAGTGCCTTCCAACACAACGAAAGATAAAACTTTCCCCATTCTCTTAATTTTCTTCAATTTTGTATATATTCTTGATGAACATATGTGAGCTGCACTCACTCCTATACATCTTCTATTGCTTCAAGACAGTTTTTTAGATCCTCTAATTTTGTTTGCAGAATTTAATTTAAACTAGACTCCATACCCCCCATGACAAATGGAACGTTAGGCATTTTATTTCAAATTTTAAACATGGAAGTTTAAAGTCAAACTATATCTATTGGTATCATTTGTTAATATAATTGAATTTAGTACTCTACACGGGAGATTTTTTTCTGTTTCCAGGGTAACAAGTACATCTTTATTATCCAGGTAATTGTATCACTAGTTGGCTAACAATAGGTTCAAGCTTAAATGTTCATTACTAATGATCAAGTCATTTTTACGCTATCATTTATATCCCTTATGTTTATTGGCTTTCTAAATACTTCGGGAACACTTTAAAACTCAGTTAATTTAGATGTTATTGATAATTTACGTTCTGCTGAGAAATTAATAACTGAGCTTAGGAAAATGGAATAAATTATTTTATGTGGTTTTGCATTGCTGTTCCTGGGAACGGTCACAGATTTAAACCAAATAATTCATCCGATGCTTGCATAAAGTGTGTGGCTATGATCGCTATAAATGTTATTATTCAGGACCTTTCCGAATTTCAGATGTTCAACAGGAAGCCAATATGATACGTCCTCGATCAGCGAAGATTACACACAGGAGACGAATTTTAAATGTATTCAGGCTGAGACGCCCTGCCCCAGTACGTGTTTCGAAGAAGCATTCCCTGGGTACTTGAGATGAATGCTAGATTTTGAAGTACGTTCTGCATAAAAATTTATGTATACTGTTATTTGTCATTGGGAAAATTTATTTTGGAACTGCGTAAGGAGAATGTATTTTTTCCTACACATAACAGACAACTAGATTTCACAATGGGTTTTGATAAGTGATGCATTTCAAATTCTTTTATAGTACTGGATTTTAAGTTTTTCTAAATCTCTGTATTGCACCTTTATTGGAAGATTTGTAGCACTTTACAGCGCTGCAATGAGCAACTGTTTCACTACTTGTATACCTTATGTGCTGCTTGTCATGAGTTCGCAATGGGAATTTCCATTCTATTCATTCCCACGCATTTTTGCTAATAGTGTCCTAAATAAGTAAAATATTGTTTCGTGAAATATAAGGTAAACCAGTCAGGAAGATCAGTCATGACTTTCAAACTGGTACTCATACCTAATTTGAGCTACATTTCCTATGGTAATATTTCATTTTATTTCTATGATATAAAAAATGGGAAACAATATCCTGATAACTTTTTTTGACCATAAAAAATGATCGAAAGGGCGTCAAAATATTTGTTATGGAGATATTATCCGCTGTATAAAGTGACTCATGAAGAACAACTTGAGACAGTTACTTTGGGATGATAAACCGGTTTTGTCAGATTTGTAGATCATCAGGACTACGCCAATAAAGTAGGATAGAAATCTTATTTTTTAACAAGCTGCATACTTTCAATCAAATTGAAAGCACCTGTTTCTGAAATATCGAATAAATGTATTTGCCTTAAGGTGAGCATAGGAGGTTTCCCCCAACTGATCAGGCTGGGGGAAGAACGACACCTACTCAAACTTAAATACTGAAACCGTGTTGAAGCTTTTGATTATTAATGATGTTTATCATTTACGTTTAGAGAAATTAAGTAAGTAAATAATATTTCATTCAAATGCAACATATTTGTTGAAAAGTTTTCATTTTTCTATCTCAGACTGAAAGACTTTAAGAAAATTATTCATGGAGGAATTGAAAAAAATTGGAATCAGTTTTTGAACTCAATATATGAGAAGTGGACCAAAATTTTCAATTATTAACACGATCCACTATACAATGAATTTTAATTCACAGTAGTTGTCCCGACGCCAGTGAACATACGTAGAATCTGTTCAAAACGTTATAGCATTCCTATATCAGTTTCTACATCTCTTACTTATAGAATCCATCGTTAAATCTATTCACAATATACTCATAATTTGTATTGATGGTGCAAGTCAGTGAACTATCTGTGGTCAAGTCCGTGTGCCACCTAAGGACTTATAGAAAATGGTTGCTGCATGTCTAACGCTGTTATTGCTCCCACCATAGACTTTCATGCAAGTATTTTTTATGGCTGCAATAGTCACACGCTTCATGCTGCTAGAAACTCTCGCAGTTATCTAACCAGGCTGGTAAAGAAAGCTCAATACGAATCCACAATAAACGTTCATTTTTCAGTGTTACTGTACTTAACCTTCTATCGAGTTTTGCACACCCTTTACAAAGCTAACGACTCTTCGGACACCTACAATTGTAACTGAGAGAAATGTTTACTTCGCTATCTTGTATTTGTTTTTTCAGTGAAATTTTAATCCTCATACCCTGTGTGTTTCAGTCATACTGTAGGTAATAGTTTGCGTGGGCCCAAATAAACCTTAAACTGTTGAGAATAAAAATTCTAAGTACGCTTTTATTAAGTGACGCTCATAAATAATAATGAAAACGTTTGGAAATAGTGACACTGATCGCACTTTCTATTTTCTTTCATCTCTCTTACTTAACAATCTTTTTATTTCAACTAAACAGAATACGTAAGTTCTTAAAAAAACAATGCATTTATACATGTATCAACTTTGATAAAAGAAATATACGAGGGCTGTTGTTTCTTCAACTTTCAAGAAAATATAATGAAGGGCGAATTGAAGTGCATGAAGGTGGACAAGGGTGCAAATGGCGACGGACTTGCTCTCCATTTTTCTAGAGAAATAAGTAAGACCCTGCTGTACCTTCGGCAAACAATTATAATGTTATGTAAATTTTCCTTTTTTATGGCCTATAAGAAGTTGAAAAATACAGCCCTCATACATAGTTTGATTGTTTCTTTTTCATAAAATGAAGTCGAAACAGCTGTCACTGTTGTGTTAGAGTTGCCTAAGCCTTCTAATAAAAACACCTAGTGCTAGGGAGATATCAAGCTCCACACCTTCTAATCATTTGTGATTTGCACCGTACTCAAATTCATTAACTTCTATGACTGCTTGCTTTTTATTGTTCTTACCTTCTTTCACGTAATGTAAAACTTCAATAGTGTAATTCGTCCAACAATGTTTATATTCTAAGGATTTAAATTATAACTAGGAAACATCTTTGACACTTTGTCCGAAAACTTTTACGGAATTTGTTTTTTCGTACATGCCTGTGAGTCGCACACATTCTGTTGAGTCCATCTTGGAGACCAAAAATGGCACTGATTCGTGCCTAAATGTTAGAAAGTTTTCTACCAAAAATATCATGATATATCTAAATACCTGATGAACAGATTTGGCATGCATATTGAATGTTATTTCATTTTTCTAAGCAATTTTAATTCTACTTTTTAATTAAAGTAATTGAAGTAAAATATTATTATTTTAACTCTCTATATACTCTTCTGAATGTTTTATTGCAAAGCCCTTGTGTTTCATATCACTAAGTTCTTAGCCCACTACCTCACACATGATTCACTTTCTTTTGAGAAACATGACACTGCCTGTTAACACCCATAATTTTTGTTATAGTCCTTTTTAAATCTAAGTATTAACGTTAGTTAATATTTTGTATACACAAATGGATGCCCAACTTTAAATTTTATAATGCTCTAGAACTTTATTTGATTCTTCTCAAATGTTGAAATCATTATCCATCATGATTTTTAAAACTCCCATTCTCGTTATAGAGTACATGATATGCATATCTAACGCAAAATTGTATTGGTGTAAATGACCTTTTAATTATTTAGAGCATAAATTCGTTTTTTTTGGCCAGGGCAGATGTAATTCGTATTTTTCGGGAAGATACAATTTATTTAATTTATTTTTACGTATGTGAAGCACCCAATGAAGCTTTCATTAGTTTCATAAGTGACAATACTGATCTCTCGTGTTGCAGCAAACACATCAACCATAACTAATCACTAAGTTCATGGCGACAGTAGATACATCTGTGCGTTGCTTTTGCTACGTCAAACCTAAAGGAAACTTGTATTTCAGTTTCACTCAACGACGGAGATGTAAGCGGTGTTTTTCTAACGACCTGTTATTGAAACAAGCTTTATTTCAGTTACAGCTGCCGAAAACCAATCACAGGTCAGATCAAAAGTCTCTATGGGCAACTGCTTGTAACTGCTCGCCAATTTAGAGCAAAAATCATTTATGGCTGTTTTTTAGTTTTCTAATAATTCGAACGTCAACCGAGTATAGGCAGACGCTATTACATCCGAAAGTATATTTCCTAACTGGCAACTCCTACAATTGACTGGCAGCAATTTACGAATAGTTCCAGTTACTATGGAGTTGCAAACAGTTGCGCAGAGGCAGATTCTGATCTTTGTGTGCTGTGCAATCATTTACTGACTTTTCCTCGTAGTTTAAAAAGCACTTTCTAACATGCATTCCGTAGATTGAACCTGATTACCTTGGGTAAAAATATACATAATTAGTTTTCATATGCCATAGCTTCTTCTAGCTCGGTTTCTTTCTTTCTTTCTTATGTTCTTTTGTATGAGATTTTGAAAGAAAATTTCTTTAGATACTCTACCCGTTCCTGTTTGCACTGTCTCCCGAGAAACGTACGTACAATGAAGCCTTTCTTAAATTGGGTCTTACAAGCATTGTTTAGAATTCTGTGGTCGAACTACAATGTGTTATTTGCACCAATGTTTGAGGTCAAGGAAAATGAAGGTCCATTTTAAATTTTACTACAACCGTGTAGTAGAAAAAAGCATAGACTTTTCAATCGAGAGGAAGCCCATCTGGTAGCCACTCGTTTCGATTACACCGGTGAATTAGGACGTCAGAATGAGTGCTGTAGGGTTCATACAGAATTGCCCTAAAAATCATGCAGATTATGAAGCCTCATTCAGCCTTGTATTTAAAAATTCAACAAATATGGGGTATTAAAGAACAGTTAAGAGCAATTTCTGTTTCGAACGAGAGTCAGTCGGACGTAAATGAGGATATACTGCTTCAAGTCATGGCTGCGGTTGTAGGGAATAGTTCTGTGTATTCATTGGACTGGACGAGGATGGTTTTTCACGTTAAGAAGTTTTTGTTCACCCTCGTTGCCTTAACAAAAAATTTGTGATGACGGAATAATTGTTCCATGAACTCTTGTCCAGAAAAACTTGGGAAGACAATTTTAAAATCTTCGAAACCATTCTTTCTAACCAAGAGCCAGACTGGGACGCCTTTGCCCAATTGAGTAGAGAGAGGGCTCTTTTTACGATCTGTTCCAAATCGGCTTCAAAGCCTTCGTGATGAACGTCACTCGTATGGCCGTCACTCACTGAATGATTCATCAGGATACTTTGGCAACGATGACTCGCTCACCCAGACGTCAAGAAGTGCTCACAAGCATGGTAAACATTGTGAACTGTACCTGGAGGAATCATTTAATTTTATTGTATCTAACCTTTCACTATTTAAGAATTTATTATAGGAAGCACTGTGTTACAGGGAAGAGTTGTCGAGGTGAGTGGGAGGTAATAGAATGAAAATAGTTGAGGATTTCTCATTAATGATCACAATACATTTTCATTTTACTAATATGCTATATGTTTTCTCAAATTACTCAGAGTTCACACTTTCAATCGCTTCATCATTAATTAAAACAAGATTTTAATTTCCCTAAAATCTAATTTCAATTTTGAATTAATAGTGAGGCTTGTGAGTTAACATCATTTGAAAGTTTCCTGTAATCATAACGTATATTTTTCCGAGTGTATAGAAAATGGTACTGTTTGTGAGTACAGTCAAATTCCTACACCTGAGAGAAATGGTTTACCATGAAACTGAGAGGGCCTCTCAGTTTCATGACGACAAATAATTGCATCAGTTTAACCGATAGTATAGTTTTCTTTCTAATTTGGAAATAAAATTCGCCGAAATTCAGGTTAAAGGTACACTACAACTGTTTGTTAATATGTAATCGGAACGTACATACTAATTATTTTGAACACATATATAAAAATGTACAAACAAGTAAATGAAATGGCAAAAGTTAACAAAAAACAAACTTGTGAACAATAAAGGATATGAATCCTATATTAAAGACATTATTATAGTTATACCTAATTAGCTATACATTGCATATTTGAAAACATTTAACCTACCTACCACTTCTGTAACTACCTACTGCTTCTGTTTAAGCACACTTAACTAGTTCTGACAAGCACAGTAAATATAAAACTATAATTTATCAGAATCAGAACCACCGACCTTTGACAGGACAAGCCTTAACACCAAGCATTCTGTGTTAAGCGGGCCTAAGCAGGCAACATCAATTTAACACACATTCCAACAGACAGCAGTGGTAGCCCTCCCACTTTCATGACTTCTCTCAGTTTCGTGTCTCTTAACATTGTGAGTTTTCTCAGTTTCGAGTTACTCAGTTTTTGGAGTTATACTGTAATAAGAACTTTTCAGATGTAACACTGAAATATTATAAATGGAGGAACTGTAACACTGTAACGATTAAGTTGAGGGTTAAATCTCACTTGCGAATAGAATGAATGTAGGTAGTATCAGTTTACATGGATAATCACCGTCACGTTTAAACGAGGAATTTAAGGGGCCACATGGTGCCTCTTCAAGAGGGGTGCGTCGATAGTTGAAATTTCCGTGTGTATTGCTTGTTAATTTACTCGCAAACATTTATTTACTAAAAAATAAAAGAAGAAACTACAAAAGCATTATTTTTCTACTGCTCCGTTTCCCGTGATTTTCTGTTAGTTTTGTTAAGTTTCATAAATTCATGTAAATGACATTGTCAAGCAAAAAAAGAGAATTCATGGCATTCTTGCCTTTGAAGGATCCAAACCTCAGCATAAAATAATTAAAAGTTTTTATTTTGATGGAAGACGGCAGAAAAAATATTCAACACAAAAAAATTAACCATATTTTACTGTAATCGTCATAAAAAATAGGTAGGGCAGATAAAATCATCATCTGTTATAGAGGAACTTAATACAGTATCAAAATTATTGCAGTATAAAATGGAGACTATAACCTGTTAAGACAGATCAATTGCATTCTTAACTGTTAAATAACTATGTAGGACACTGAACGATCAAAATTCCATTATAAACTTCTACATTAGAAATGAAGATTTTTTTCGATTGCTGACCACATTTTGCATTTAAATAGCATCAACCTTGGCACATGCAAGTTGCATTGAAGATTCGACACCAGTAGCAAGAATACAAAAATTTGACTCTCATGAATAACACTTTAAAACAATACATGCTGTCTTCCTTTCTGGCACCAGCATGTTTCTCTGTTCCTTGAGCCACCTAGAAACTGCACAATACACAAATACTCTACAAGAATGCCTTCAATACATACTTCTTACTATGCATGCAAGATTTGCTGGGGCCATCAGGATGATGGTCCTACAATAATTTGCTTTCAACTATATTAACACTTAGCCTACCCATCCACAAAGCACCAAATTACCCTACATGGCGACGAGCAAATCACGTTCCTTCCGTGTCAAAATTACCAACGATACCGTTCACAGGGGTATTTTAGAACTGTCATATGATATTGAGGAAAATGCATGTGGTTATAAATTCCAGTGTTCAGATTTTGCACTGCAAGTTGATGAGTCAAAAGACATTACCAACAAAGAACAACTATCTGCAATCATTCATTTCATTGATGAAGATCAAATAGTAAATCAGCTTCTTTTCTGCACAGAACTGTGCCACTACAAAAGGTGAGGATGTTCTTATCATTCTGAATAACTACTTCAATAAATAACAGTTATTTGAAAGTCCTGAATAGGAATTATGTAGTACAGATGGAGATCATTCTATGGTAGACCGTTTCAAGGACCTTATCTCTTTTTTTAACCCTTTACTGCCTGAATTTATTTTAGCAGTTCACTCCTTCTGCACTGCTTGTGTCGAAACTAGTAAGCCGGCGCGAATAATAATGCAACACTTGACATCATAAACAGAACATGTTGCGTACTCGTCACACTCCTTTGCTAGACTAGACTAGACTTTTAATTACAGGCGCTATGAGCATTGCTTTTCACATTGACGAATTTGTCTCAGCCGGACGTGTTAAGAAGCAAAACGTGACTGTTATCGTAACTCATTACTTTCTTCCTAGGGAGGCCTTGATAGCAAGAACATTATGAGAGAAATTCAGAGAAGTCTTAGATCAAGTTGTTCAGATGGTAAACTTTATTAAAACAAAGCCTGTTAAACATTGTTATTTGAACAGATTTGTATCGATATGGATTCTTATCACAGACGGCTGCTTTTACATACTGATGTGAGGGGGCTATGAAGAAGAATAGTGCTTACCCGTGTACCGAGTTTCGGCAAGAACTTCTCGCTTTTTTCGAAAAAATTAAACAATCACATTTTTATGCCCCCTTCAATGCTAATTTTAGATTGTCGAGTTGCTATATTTGGCAGATATATTTCAGCATCTTAATATTTTGATTACTACGATGCAAAAGAACGAGGAAAATATTTTTACATCCACTGACAAAATAAAAGCACTTCCGAGAAAACGACAGATTCGGAAAAGAAAAGCTATCGAAAGTAATTTGGAAATATTTTCATCCGTAAGTCATACTTACTTCAAAATGACACGATTCTAATGATAGTTAATCACTTATCAACTCTAGGTGAAAAACTGAATTTTTATTTTCCCTCACTTAACACTGCTTAGTATTAACAGTGAATTAGAAGCCCCGTCGTCCAAATTTCAAGTTAATTTAGTTACACGTAACAAAAAAACTGAAACATGTGTCCCGTGATTGTGGATTGCTGGTTAACACAAAGAATTATATCTTAAAGCGTTTTAAACAGTGTAAGACATGCAATTGGAAAATAATTGCTGCGCAACTGCTACCGCAATTCACTAAAAATAGTCGCGATCTAAACTGCAACCGTAAGAACATAAGCTCAAAAGCTGCGGTCGCAACCACAATTTGCAATTGTAACTATTATGTAATTAAACGACTTAAAAAACATTGAGACTGTACAGCTCACAGAGAAATACTTATGAACAATCAAAAGAAGGAGTTTTTTGGCTCAAAGAGGGACCGCGATAAGTCACATGATTTTAGATCGTTTTACAGCTTTCTGAGCTTAAACCAAATTATTGATCACGTCTCTAATCACTTTTTTCTGTATTTTACTTTCAGTAGTGTTGCTAATTACTTCATTAGAAAACATTAAAACTCTGTACTTAGTTGTTCAAGTTCATTTGAATGGCCAGACTTGCCATTAATTCCCTTTTCAGAAATGCAAGTATTTCGAAGTGGTTATCTCATAATTTTTTTACCTAATGAGAAAGCCTTTTAACTGTAGCACTTGAGGAAATGTAAGTGGTGAATTTTATGAAGTACGGAATGAAGTTACTGTTGAGAAACATGGCCGGATGAATAACTGGACTCGTTAACCGATTAATGACAAGCTATTTCAACCCTTCATACCTGTCATATGAAGGTTGTTTTTTCTTGTTGGTGTGCTCATCATTTTTGGATAGAGATCAGAAGAAATCTTCATCTGTCTCAGTTTCCGTAGTGCTACTCTCAGACGACATGGCAGCGATACTCTTGATTTCTAAAGTTATTTATTTATTTATTATTCATTTAAGTTATTATTCATTTTTATTTATTATTTTAAAAAAATTCAAATTCCATTTTTCAAAGTCGTGGTTGCGACTTGCAGTGAAATTTGCTCGAAATAGTTGTTCCGCAACCCAATTTGCAACTCTTCAAAAATAGTTGCGACGTAACCGCAACTAAAATAGTTGTCATTGCAATTGCAGCCGCAATTAATTGTGGTGCAACTGCCCCCCACTGATTTTAGATTTTGATCCACAAAAGAATATATGTCAATATTTAAACTAGAGCTGACTGTTTTCAACCTTATGTTTATGTGAACTGGGATTTTCTACTCTTGCCACAATTAAATGTAAAAAGAGAGAAACTGTTAAATGCCTTGACGAGGAAACAAGAGTTTTCCTCTCGAAAATATGCCCAAACATTGGAGAAATCACCAGGACTCATCGACCTCATGTTTCTCATGAACACAAGAATGAATTAACTTGGGGTATGTTTAGTTTTTTATTATTAGTTGTGTTGTTTCTCCTCTGAGATCTGACCAAATTATGACTTACTTGTTGCATTTTTGTTCAAACATAAACGATTGAGAATCACTGCTCTATGGGCAAGACGTCAGTGAACCAGTACTGAACATCATGACGTAGACAAAAATCACATAGACGCAGGAGTATTGGATTCATCACATTTTTCATCATAACTTTAGTTTGGGTTCACAATTTTACCTGATATTTGGTCAGTATAGTCTCATATAGTATTTTTAGTCGTATGTGAATAGGAAAATTAAAAACGTCAGTGTTGAAATTATTTTATCGTACAAGAACGAAAATAAAGCTATGTAAAAGTATTGGATACTTTCATTTCGTTTTATGTTGCCAATTTTCTGTTTTGCTCAAAAGAGTCGTCGCTTTCTATAGTTGCGCACAAGTTTTTTACGAAGATCTACTGGTATTTTCCCCATTCTTTCTCGCAAAACTCCTCTAATTGGTTTAAATTTTGTGAATTCCACTTTTGGACTTTAATCTTCAAGGTTTTCTACTAATTCTCAATTCGAATTAGATCGAGAAACTGGTTGGGCCAATTGAGAAAGTCAATTTCGTTATTTTTAAGGCATTGTTTACTCAATTTTGCAGTGTGCTTGGGATCATTGTCTTCTTGAAACACGAAATCACGACTATGTCCCAACAAAACTGCAGATTTAAGAAGATTTTTCTGAGAAATCTTCCGGTACATTTAACCATTCATCATATCTTTGATAATTTTTCACTCACCAGCGCCGTTCGAGGAAAAATTTCCCCATATCATGACGGAACAACCCGCGAACTTCACAGAGAAGATGGTATTCTGATTATTATGAGCGAAATCATTTTTCCTTCCTCGGTCAGACGCTCATTCTGAGTGCGACAAAAAAACATATTCAAGGTCTACTTGGAGCCAAGACAAGTCTCAGGGTTGGTGCACGGGAACATCAAACTTTCTTAGATTATTAAGCACATACTAAACCACAATAAGGTTAAAGACATTGAAATGCTTGTTTGATATTTTCAGTTTCCTATCTACCACCTGGTCTGACAGATGCACACAATTATTTTATGCAAATGATCACCGGAACTTTTCCATTTACCACATGATCAAGAACAAAATTCTTACGTAGCTGTGTAATAAGCTTCTGTGTTTGTTTGTCCGTGGTGTTAAATTATTTTTCCTTGGAACGATACTACTAGTCTTAAAAACTTCGATGCATTTTAGAGCAATATTTTAATAGTTGAATGAGTATGTATATATTCGACAACAATCTTGACTGAAAATGCTATCATCACTCGGTCCACTTCCCACATAATTCAGGCATCATGATAGAGGTGGATTAAACCTTGTTGTAATGAATTACATATTTCTAATTTATTATTTCATAGCGCAATAATTATCGTTTAAATGTTGAAAAACTCTGAAGCACTACAATTTTTCATGTCATTTTCAAATGACTGCCAATCTTCTTTCTCGGAAGCCCGGCACAAAGAACCTCTTGCTTCTGGTATAATGCAAGGTGCATTCATGGTTGTTTGAAACCACAACCGTATAAATTTGAGAAACAAAATATCATATCAAACACAAGTGAATAGATTTAAATAAACGTTCTTGCGAATGATTTCGAAGACTGAATTTTATCGAAACAACTGTGGGACAAACGTTCACAGACACAAAACATCACACCTGTCATATATGAAGTAACGCTCGAATAACTTGTCAACATTTGTTTGTAGTCTAAAGACATCATTTGAAAACAACAAAGAGACAAGCTGATGAGAAATGCGTGAGACGTCAAGCATCGGGAGGCCAGGAGTCTCTGAATGGGAGTCCAACTGAACCGACCCTTGGGATGACTGAGCCTTGACTATTGATTTGCTATTTAATGTTTGATGAACAGCCAAATTCCGATCAGATTGAGAGCAAAGCAGGAGACAGTGAATCTTGTCGCATGATTTATGATATGAGGTCAGGGATGTTTACATTAGTTGCATTGTGTACTGAATCAGACAGTAAGGAATTTTGTCAATAAATTAGCCTCATGCTGCACATAGTTAATTCAATATTGAATTATGATATTCTAATACCCAACATGAATGTATCTAAATTTCTGACTTATTTTAATTCTTAACATGATGCATAGTTTAGAATTTTTTCAATTACGATGCATACTAACAATTTTTCCCTCGAACAATATGAAATTGTTCGTTGAAACCAGTGTAGAAAACCTCGACAAATATCTGTATAACGGCTTTTCCTTCGCTGGTCTTGAAGCTGAGAACTCAATGTCTAGGGTCGACTATTGTAACATTTAATATTTTTCGACATTTTTTTAATATACCTTTCACTTTGTTAATCACCGAATTTATACTCATGGATCTTGTACAACATGAACAGTGATTTAGAATTTCGTTCATAGATTCTACCTTTTACGTAGTTGAATTCTTTTTACTATCTGAAAAAAAGACAGACGACAGACAACTTTATTACCTGGAAACACTGATAAATGATACACAATTTTACTACACACAGACACAGATAGATAGATGATAGATATTCAACAGTTGAAAACAAAATGTAAATAAGATTCACATGCTAGACTCAAAATACACAAAACTTTTATACATAAAGTCGAAATAAAATAATCAGTCATATCCCGATCATTAGGAATGAGAGAGTAGTCTTTGCTTCGTTTAGGAAAATACTCGTATTTTAATATGTCAAAGAAAGATATAAAACTTTATTTCCAATCAAGTATACAGTCAGTACAGATACTGATGGTAGGGATGATGCAGACCAAGGCGACTACGTTAATTGAATCCGTCTTCCTGCATCACAAGAGGTGATCCACCCCACTCGACCACTGCCGTGAGTCGAAAATTGACGACCAGCTATTTTCTATAGTACAAATAGGTATAGGTTTTAGACTGCATACTTCTATCTGCGTTTTACCTCGTTTCATACTGAGAAAAATTAGTCATGGCGAATGATTAAAATAAACTATCAGAGTCACTAATCGCACTGTAATATTTATTTTCAAATTTCACTGTTTTATGCACATATATAGTCTCAAACACCGCTTCAACTTTCGTGCTGTACATGAAAAAATATTAATGAAATTCAGACTAATTTTAATTATTCAAACAATCGTGGTTCTGTATCGTTGTATAATAATCTTAAATCAGTGTCAGATAAAACGAATCTTTGTGAAGTTGGTGGTTCTTTACCGATCATGATCATTTCCATCCACAGCCTTGTCCTACTAGACGTAGTTACTTGAAGAAAAGAACAGTTGTCAAAAAATAATTTTAATAATGCTCGTAGTTCAACATGATTCATTTTATTTGCAGAAAGCAGCTCCACCCAATGAAGGTTTTTGAGTAATTGTCTTGAAGATGCAATTAAAAAACAGTCTAGTCAAGCAGACTAAGTGTGATGTGTCGAGTGCAATATCTGATTTTGGCAATGACCAAATTATTCATTTTCAAAGTACTGCCCATGTTAGAGCACACATGAATCTTCTTAAAAACCATATCAAGGCTGTGGTCTTCTGTGCTGTATAAAATTCTGTCAAACAGTTCTGAAAAAGAAGACATTTTTGATCAAGAAGAAACGATGTTACGAGATGGCCCTTATAAAATCCCGATACGAACCCCAACAAAAGTGTACGTAAAACTATCGGAGACTATACTCAGCAGAGAAACTAGCCGAATAAAAAATTGAAAAAACGCTCGATAGTCCGCAACTTGTGAATAATCCAAAGATTGAGCATTACGCATTCCGCTTTTCTTGTTCGTTATTTTGTGTGCGGAATTATTCTTTAAACTTGATTAATTATGATATACACACTGTACACAAAAGGTACGATATGTCTTGAAAAATGTAAATTCCAATTGTTTAGGTTGGTATAGGTTGATGAAACCTTCCATACTTATAAAATATTGTATATGTTCAAGGAAACCATAAGAATTTTGATATCCCGATTATAAAATAACGAAAACCAAGAAGCAAAGGAATACAATGCAAAAGATTAGGATACATTTACCGTACACATTAGCTGATATTTTTCCTGACGTTTCAACAAGCTTACTCTTAACCCTATATGGCACAATGTTGCTTTCAGGCAGCATACCGAAAAAACGTTAATATCTGAAACTGAACTGAAAACTGACCTGAACTGAACTGAAAATGCGTGCCATATAGGGTTGATGACCACTTAAAGAAGTTTTGTGTAGTCACTTGCAAACCTGCCGAGGTGCTCAGACAGATTTTTATATCATTTTTCCTTTCATAGTTTATTCAAGTCGCTTAGGTTACTAGGATTTTAGTTCTTTCCTTCAATTTCTTATCGGGTGAAGGTGGAGGGAATAAACATGTTGTTCAAACCCTCAATTCGGTTTTCAATAAATCAAGTCTTGTTTATTATGCAGTATGTTTCACATCATTATCCTGTTGAAAAATCTAGTCAAGTTTTAAGTTCATTGAACGTACACCTGAGAATGGTGTTTGTCAAAATCTTTTGTTATTTTATTCCGTTCATTCTACGTTCAATTAATTCTATTCTTCCGACCCTGGATGAAGAAAAACAAGACCATATCACATTGGATCCACCTCCAAATTTGACAATATGTATCGTATTCTTCATCTTCTTCTTCTTCTTCTTCTTCATTTGTTATTTCGTCGCCAAATGTTTGTCTTTGAATTGCTACTGGAGAGTTTAATTTTTGATTCCTCCCGTCAAAGGACTTGATCCTAAATATATGTATATTGTCCTATTTATACACTTCAATCATTCTGCAAAAGTAAAACTAATTGTAGCGTCAGTGACTCTTAAAAACTGAGGTATTCCTTTGTGTGTGCGACAAAACACATATTTATCGACTTATCTAATCTGTGTTAACAGCGATACTAGTTGTTTCCAACTCTCTCTGCAGTTCTGCTAGGGTGCTTGAAGGCCGACTAAGTGTTAAACACCTCGAAAGCTTTAGTGAATTTCTAGAAATTTTTGGAGTCGTTCTTTCGGTTACTGTTCGTAGACGATGGAACAATCACATAGGTTGTGTGGACTTACGGGATTTCCATTTGCATATAACATCTCCAACTGAAGTTGTAGTTGAAATCCAACTGAAGTTTATGTGAAATTTAAGTAATTCGTAAAGTAAATGATGGTTCATCGCTGTCTTAATGAAAAATATTTCGGTGTTGCTTCTGTAACAAATGTTCATAAATGTTTTCGAACCTTTTAACTGCGAATGCAGAAATCACGATGATCTGATTCCGCAATCACTACATCCAGACATTTAGCAGCTTCAATGCTTTTCACTATTGTAGAAAGTTATGCATTAAATCGTTGGGCACGGGTTAATAATAGGAATTTCCCAAGTTATTTATGTTAAAATTAGCGTGACTGTTGCCATACTGTTGAACCATGAGTATTAATACATTAGGCCTAGCTCCATAGTTGAATGTAAAGAGACCATTGTGATAGAAGTAATTCAAAGTAGCTGGTGAATTGCACACAGACAACAGACTTGTCTCCTCATGCACAGCAGCAAGCAGTTATCTTACTCGTACTCACTTGATCCTAATGCAGGGATGAGTGGTGCCGTCCTTCATACTGACCCCTGAAACAAATATAAAAGTTAGGAAGCATCATGGTTGATTCCTAACAACTCAAACTTCAGACTATCTTTCTTATAGCAACGAGTAATTCACGTTCATGCGAACGCAGTTTTGCGTGTTAGAGCATTGAACACGGACCTGTACAGGGTTGAAATAATTTGTCGAGGCAAGTATAATGCGAGATTTTGTCTTTTGTACTATTCTTCTTGCATTAATCTAGGGAGCTAGAAAGGAAATAACGGGGTTTATCATTAGGAGGCATTGATGGATTGCGACGACCACCATATCAGCGCGCACTTTTGAACTCCCTATACCTCTTTACTCAGTACTCCGTTCAATCGATCAGCCTCCCTCTAGTGCATCCCTTACGCAGAAGTAATTTTATTTATTTTTCTAAGCCAGCTGGTCCTAACTCACTCTCTACAAATGTTCAAGCCTCTTCAACGCTGTACACTCTATCTTCCCCAACGTCAGTGTACCCTGTTTAAACTTGCTTGTGTCCAGTATTTTTCGGAGACAGTTTATATCAGGTTGGTGCAAATGGTTTGTGTTTCAGGCGTTAAATTTGGTTACATCGTTAGAAACGTTTTGAAGTACTTTCATACAACGAATATCTGAGGAGTCATCATATCTGCAAAATTGTCAATATTCATTGAAGCAGTCAGATCAGCAATGCGCTATCCTTAGTTTGAAAATGATAGTAAGTAAAGAAAGTAAGTACATACTTCAATGAGTTTCACAAATAACTAGTACACGTTTTTTGAATAATATTACACTCAGAAAAGAAACATACGCACTCAACAATGCAAAAACAGTTGACTACTGCCTATCATGACACACATGTTCTAATATTAAATCTGCATAAAGAAATCAGTAATCAGTACTGCAAAAATAAGCTAACAATACTATTTAATCAATACTATACGGAGTAATTTCAATAATTATTCACTTCATTACACAACTTAACGCTTGTTCTTAATAATAAACCCAAAATGTATAAGTGCATGCAAACCACCTGCACCACACTGCCTTATCGCAGATCCTTTACTAATGTGACACTGTGACAACTGACAACACACCCTCACAGAGCATTACATGTACACTCTTGTTGCACCCAGTCTGACTCTTGCACAAACACATATCTGTTTTCAGCATTATCCTGTGCATCATACAAGCACTACAAAATGTATTTATTAAACACATTACAAAATTTAGTTTATTTCTTTCCAATTATTTTCAAAATGAATGAAAATATGACGTTTTTACTACAATAATGCATTATTCATGCATCTGCATGTCATTTGCGTTCAAAAGTGCGGATACAAATCTGAAAAACTATGCAGATATCCGAAGATGCAGATACAGATATCTGCACCATATTTATTATTTCTATCAGAACGTAAACAAACGTTTAATCTTCACCCGCCTACATTTTATTGCAAACAAATTTTTACAACTGGAAACTAGAAATGTACCGAAAAAACGTTCCAATATAATATTTTCTTATAAACTTTCTTTCACACAATTTTTAGTGTTTGTTTTAATGTTATATTTTTTGTTCTTGTAGCAGAGAGATAGAACTCGTAAATGAAAACTTGCAGACACCTGACTGACTCTGAACCAAACTCTATTTTTATCATTTGTGGAGTCACACTTGACGTAATTTAAGTGGGTTTGTTCTAAAATTTTCTGACATTATTTTTACACCACAGATGGGTCAAATTCGATATGTGGAACTGAACACCGTTTGAGGGAAAACAGAGCGGTTCCCAGACTTTTAATGATCTAGAATAACACTTTTTCTGTCAACGTTTTGGTGTGCCCTTGCGTGTTCACCTTCCCACCCTCCTCGGGGAAAACCAAAAGAGACTTGGGTTCACATAAAAAGTGACTGAAGCCCACACCGTCACTGCAGCTGGTTTCATACGACAGAAATGGGTAAGACTTACTTCGGGTCAGTTCACTGCACTGAGTCTATCATTCTGTATGTTGGTAACTTCCTCCTAGATCAACATCTTCATAAACCAGAGGAAGACAACACTCTGAATATTCGCTAACATGCTTTTACTCCTGTCGTGGCTTATCTGTTTGGAAGCTGCTGAGAGTAACTGTATGGATTGGTTTTTGTGTGCAGTAAACTTTAAATTACTACGAATTATTTAGTGCGTAGATGAGTTTGGAATCCTGAGTTATCGTTCTGTTTTCCATTGTCTTTCGAAAATTTCGCTTCAATCTTTTCATAATTACTTGCACGACTCATCAGGTAATAACAGAACACTTTCGACCAGGAATAGTGTTGCTGGAGGTTGTACCAGCCCCTATAAATCGGTTCAATACATTGAAGACAGTTTTACGACACAAATGTAACTGTTTTGTTGTGTCGTGACTACTCATTCCAGCAGTCTCCAAGGCAACAATTTTACTCCTTTTTACCTTGAACGCCAATTTGTTTGAAGTATTATTTACAGAGAGAGGAAACAAAAGGCATGAGTACATAATTTACTTGCAGAGCGCTGGGCATAAATTCTAGCATTTTCATGAACACTTTAATCTCTGAAATTAATTTCATAAGTTGGGATATCTTCATTGGACAACCGGTACTTGAAATTTCTCTATGAATTTTAAATCTTAAACAATAAAATTGTCAAGTAGAATAAAATAATGAAATAATATGTGATTCAATAATGAGCATAGTTACTTTCAAATACTATGAAAGATAAAGAATAAAATCCAATGTAATGTATCTGAGGCCTAAAAAGTAGTATTGCATCAGAAGTTTTGAATGTGCATTTGCGACCACTAACTGATATGAAGACATGAACGTCGTAATCACACAAGAATAAAAAACTGACGCTAACATAAATAACGAGTCATTCGTTAAAAATCTATACAAATTCAAGTATACTCAAAATAAATAGTGATAATTTAAATAAAATTCATCGTTGAAACAGAAAATTTTATGTTAAAAATTTAAAATCCTTTTCAAGCTCATATACATTATGAATGGGAAATTTTCCGAAATCTTGAATGAATTTGAACAAGAATACTGAAATCTATATTATAATACCGGCGTAAGTATACATTTAACCGCATTACAATAGTTAAATCTTCACATATTAGCAAAAAACTATTATAGCACAAAACATGCAAACTGCTTTGATGTCTCCTCTCATAAAAATTTTGTAAACCAAGATTGGCAACACAAATGAATTTCCCTGGAGATGTCAGAGTATGCGTTGGTAATCCCCCAAATAGCAAGAAAAATTTAGATAATGATTCGGTACTTATTAGAAGGATCTGGCACCCGGCTTCACTCACATCTCATCAGAAGTCCTATTAATTTTCTGCCTCACGATGTGCATCTGTGCTCGTACATCAACCCTTGTATACTCCGAGTTTGTAATGCAATACCCGAATGAAAATACTTTCCCAATGTATGAACAAATTACCTACAATAATTTGTGTATACTTAACTTGAAAATTTCACTATGGTAATCATAGTGTCTATTTCGTACATTCCTCGAAGTCGCACAACACTCCAGAACATACACTGAACTCATGTAATTTTAAGTGACATTATTTCTAGTAAACCAAACTCTGAGACAGTACATTTACAAAACTCTTCAAAATGAGTCTACATTTATATCGTGATTGAAATTCGAGGGCTTCGTAAACTAACATTTCAACCAACAATCGTACTCATTATCCTGATTCCCATTTCTGCAGTGGATGATGTTTCTCACGCTTGGTTGCTTATTCAAATTTTTTTACTCTGCTGCAGTATTTTGTGTTTTATCCTTTATTTTTCCTTTCCCAGCAGTTTTGTGCATGTTTACCCAATTGTGTAATTAATTAATTCATCCACCTTTTGACGAGAGTAAAAAATTTATTAATGCCTCATAAATTTGACTTTTTCCGTTCGTATGATTCGGACATCAATATGTCTACATCACACGTACGTGCTGTTTACAACAGATATGTTACATCGTGCTTCAATTTAAATGAACTTCCGCTTTTCATTCAGTTGTGAAGAAACTTTCTTGATCATGTGCGATTTCCTATTTGATCAATTCCTATCTTCTGATACAGTTTGTGTGTTTGCATTTTACTTCCTGTAACAAAGAATAAAATAACCCTTGCACTCCCTGACTTAACCGCAAAACCTTGTTGATATTGCCCAGAAGGTAATTGACTGATTTTGCAGCTTTTCAAAATACGTATTCACCCTCTTCTCTTATTTCATATGCGTGTATCTCAATCATTGTCTGTTTTCGTTATATAACTCATTTATTTCAGATTTTCATCGCTCATACAACAAATGTCTTTAATCAACTGAAAACCCCAGTAAACGGTGAAGTTTGCCAACCTTTTGTTCTTATTTTTATTAGTTTTTTAATCATATGGTCAAATATTTATTGGTGGAACCTTCCAAGGCTTTGTTTGTTGTTGAGGACGCAGTCTCTACTGCACGAGTCGGCAAGCCAGCAATATTTTTCCCTCTCTCATCACTGCCAGCTTCTGTTCCTGGAAGCTAACTCTATTATTTTGTCTTATCAGAATCTTTTTGAAGGTACCTCCTATCGATCGATTCAATATTCCTCGTTCAGTCAATCATGATCAAGCATAAAACGATTCACTGCCTTGATATGAATTTCCTCAACTCAAAGCCCTCCTACTCTGCTCTAACTGTTCAGGTAAAAGAATTACATTAATCATTCCAACACTACATATATTCCCATAGCTAGCATATATTTTTTAAATGTTTTTTATTCTAATACACCTGTTACCTCGTGTGAACTACTTTATTCAAGATCAGAAATTTTAAAAAAATAATTCGTCTACATCTTTTCAAATTTATTTTCGTAACCAGCAAGTCCACCATGACTTACGCCCTTGTCCGCCTTCTTCACGGATGTCGGTCAGCACTTCTTTAAATTTTCTACCGCATTCCTGTACACTACCCTCACTCATAAAGTTCCAACCGTACACTTTGCTCATTCTGCGATGAATTTCAACAGCACTACGTCTTGCTTGTAGAAAACGAACTAAATTTCGTAACTCACATTTGGCCGAAGCATCGATCGTAGGGGCCATGTTCCATTACCCGTACCTAAGAGCAATCGAACAGTATCCGTTTTGGCGATTATGTACGGAAATGAATAAGACCCAGCAGTACTTTTGGGAATAAAATTCTTATGCTATGTAAATTTGCCATTTTTATAACACATCGATGGCTGAAAAACATCCCTCGTATCTATTTACGTAGATGCGTGCTTCACACTAATGACATTAAATTTCTGTTAAAGTTTTAGTTGCTAAAGATTAATATTTACTATCACTCGTGTGTGTAAAAAGAAGAAATTGATATCATTAACCGAATACAATAACCATGTTTTGTTTTATTTCAGTTTAAAAACGTTATCAATTGACCTCATTTAATTCGATTTTAGCAATATACTTCTATAGTTCCTTTGAATCATAAAGCTATTATTGAATATTGATTCGTTTGTTTTTCAAATTCAGTGATAAATTGATCGTTCCATGTATCCAATTTATGATGTGTGTATAGACATCTTGTGTTATAAAAAGGTACTCATTATGTCGTAATATATTTGTGTAAGAAACGCTATTCTAATAAACACAAAAGTTGTCAAATAATATATATGTACTGCTTTCGCCACTTATATCGAGAAGTTACTAGATGCTTTAAGTAGTAGTTAAAATACAATTAGGGACGAAATTATTCGTACACCCACTAACGCTTCATACTTTTAGTGATTTCTTAGAACTTAATCCTCGTATGATTTCATGCTATTTATATGTTATAAGGCAGGGGTGTCCACACTAAGGCCTGCGGCCCGGTTTTTATTGGTCCTCATGAAATCATGAAAACGTAATTAAATACAGATCGCACAAGAAACTGGAGCGCAACACAATTAATGGGTGCAGTTCACCGTCTTGACACCAGATGCAGCCAGTAAGCAGATCTACACTCGACCCAAAATCCGTCCAAGCCGACGATAAAAGTGATTTTCAAACACAGAAGTTCTTGAAAAGAGTGTTAATTCCTCATATTGGTTCTGATGTGCTCTGTTTTCGTAGGCAAGTCATCCTGCTTGCTCTTCCAAACCATGTCCTTAGAATTCTAATGAATTCAGTTTGAATCCCATAAAAGGTCCAAAACCCAACTTTCTGCATTTTTTAGATAAATTAGTTTTGAGATCTACTTTTTTGCGGTTCTCTAATTTTTTGAATGAGTACTTTTCGAGTAAAATTTTAGGAAGCATCTTACGATATGTCAGATATTTTCATTCTAAAGTTTTTTTCGAATAATATTATAAATTAATATTGATAACTCCAATAAAAAATTGCCAATTGCTTAAATTTGCTACTAATAGACCTAAATATATAATTCCTGAAGGAATGCTAAATTACCTAGTAAATATTTTATATTTCCTGATCATTTTTGACATTTTATATCACATAAAACCAGAAAGTTCGAATCACGGGAATATTTCTAACACTTCGAGCGAGAGTGGAGGTGTAATTTAATCTTCATTTAGAGAAAGAGATAACAAATTATAGTGTGCAGCCAGGCCCTTTGTTCATTTTTCTATATTTGGACCTAATTTAAAAAGTTTGGACACCTCTGCAGTATAAGGCATATGAAAATGAACGTAAATCTTATTCTGTACAACTGCAGATTTAATTTAATAAATGTTAAAATGCCAGTTCAAAAAAGAACTGGCAAAAACATTCGTTCAGTTAAGACAAGGAAACATAATGACGATATTAATAGTCAATAGCATCACCTCTCTTCTTGATAATGTCCGTCACACGATTTTTCTATTATTCAATCGAATTTGGATATTTTTACGTCGAAATATAATTTCATGTTTCGATGGCTACATGTTCTAATTCTTGAAGTTTTTGGGGGACCCAAAAATGCATTCAAACTTTTGTTTCTCGCCGTTATTTTTCAAGTGGATTCAAGTCAAGCCTCATAGAAGGCCATGGTAAAACTGTAATTTTTTGTTGGAGCATTAAGTTACACATTTAGATGTATGATTAGGATCATTGTCATCCTCGAATTTTGATCACCGCCCGAGTTTAAGATTTTAAGCCGATGACTTGAGATTTTCATCCATTATCTTTATGTAGTCATTAAATTTCATTGCTCTTCTTTGCAATTAAAATATCAGTCCCACTTGAGCTCAAACAACTCCCAGACATCATGCAGACACCTCCATGTTAAACTGTCGGCACTGAGTTCGTGGGGTGAAAGGCCTCATCTCTCTGAAACCAAACCTTGTTCTCATTATTATTTCCAAATAGCTAAACTTATGTTTCATCACTTCATAGTACTCGTTTCAAAAAACAATTTTTTCTGGAAGAAAGTTTTGGCACAATTTAAGCTTGCTGAGAGATGAAGTGGCTTGTGGAGACAATTCTTGGTGCTGTATATTTGTGTGAGCCATTCCTATTTAATCAGCATTGAATTGTACGAATACTTACGCTGATGACTTGTGTATCCAAGTCTTTAGCAATGTCTTTTAATAGAATGCTTGGGTTCATATTAACCTTGCAACATAGTTGTGCTCAGCTTTTGGCGACAATATCGACAGTCTTCCATTCTCAGGGAAAATTGCTGTCGTTTCAAACTCTTTGAACTTCTTGGTGTTATATTGTACGGTAGATCTAGGGATAGCTAAGCATTTCGAAATAATTTTGTAACTGCTTTAGACTTGTGACTCAATAATCGTTTGCTTCAAATCAATGCTGAGCGTTTTTATTGTAACCATCATTCCATCAGAGTGAGAATGAAAATAATAATGCTCATTGCACCACACTATGTTCGTTATTAGAACTTTTTAAATTATTCTGGAAAATTACTATTCTACAATGAACTGAGCTTTAAATAAACACATAAGTTCCTTATAATTACGTGAAAGCGGAAATTTTTTGTAACACAAATATTTTTCTTAATTCATTTTTTAATGATGTTCTTGCTAAATTTGTTCAATTAAACCCGCAGTTCTGAAAACTGAGATTTACATTTATTTCCATGTACATAATAATATATAAAGAGTTTGGAATCCTATGAGCACTAAATTTTAAAAATGACTAAAATTATTAAACACTGGTGTATCTACGAATAATTCTGCCGCTAACTGTACACGTAAATTAGTACTTATTCGTGCACGATTGATTTACACCCTTTATGGCCTGTATCGTGATCTTACGATCTTAGTTAATGATCGTTGTGACTGTTTTGACATGTTCTATTACCCCTTCCGTATGTATAACGCATAAACTGTATGTATAACACATACGCTGTGTGTATAACACACAATGTATGTATAACATATACACTGTATGTATACCACATACACTGAATGTATAACACGTGCACTGCATAAATAAAACAAACACAGTATGCGTAGAGCATATAGTCATGTGCTCGTGCATGTCAAGAGAGCCACCAGATGAGTGTTATTAATTTGAAGTTCGATCTCACCAGCGACAAAATGTATTTTTTTTCGGCTGGGCTTGCAAAGTAAGTTTAGAAGAGACGTTACGAGCAATGAAAACATAATAATTTATTTTTATTAACTTAACCACATGCGGAGCTCTCTTTCCAATGTCCAATTTTGTGATAAGTAGCAACAGAAAGTATTAAAGAAAAATGTTTCATGGGTTAATAATAGCATTTTCAACACAGGACTGTAAAAACTTATTTTCAGTACTGATTTTGTTGCATAGACTGGTAATTTATGGAAGGAAAAAGGCGTGAAAAGTGCAAAACTATTCTTATAATTACACAATAAGTATCTCTCCATCTATGTAGAATGCATTGAATAACATTTCTCTTCATTGAGCAATGTTGTATTATGAAACTGCTTCTACAGCTATAAGTCGGCAAACTACTTTTAAAAGGGATACTATTCATTTGCAATAGTAAATTTCAACACTAATTTTTGTTTGTTATTGCTTATTGAAACATCTGATCGGAAGGATATGACCCAAAAATTATAGAAATTTATTCTAAGAATCTCGTGATCTAATGTTCCTGAATAACAGTTCTACCAATTTATCAACATTTTGAAAATTTTCATCGAAGACTAAAGTTCGAGTATGTTCATAAATCAGTTAACAGCTACAATTGCAGATGCCAGATCTGAATGAGTCAAGCAAGGAATAACATGGTTAAAAAATGGATATTACTTGTCACCAAAAAAGTGAAAGAGCAGAAAATATAGAATCTCGAAATCAAAAGTCTTTCGGTGGTTTGTTTGGGTATGGTTAACAACTTAATCAGCTTTATCAATTAATAACTATATTTTTTATAAATATGACTCCTACGTACTTACATATATGACTCTTCGAGTTTATAGAGAGTTTAGTAAGTAAAAGTTTTAATGTTTGATGTAACTAAGCTTGCACATTGATAATAAGTGTGAAGATAAATGGTTATGAGTGTGAATTAATAGAACTTGCTAATTACATGCATTGAATTGCCCGTTTTAGGTCGTTAAAGCTTCTTAAATTTTAATTCAAACATTTAAATTCTTACTTTATTATTTGAAGAGAGATTATCAACTTCAATTCAACTTTCTACTGTAAATTATTGTTTAATTAATAAGCTATGAAAATAATTTGTAACTGTAAATTAGTTGTTTAATTGACTAGCTAGACGGAACACAAGAGGATGTGACAGCACAAACACTCCTCAGGCTAAAAGATATAAAACTACGTGCGGTAGTTAACAATCTTTAATAAAATACGTGGAGTTAAGAGGACTAAAATCTAATGAACAGCGGAATAGAAATGAAGTCCCTGGACATAAGGAATGAATCAGCATCAGGCAGCTCTAAGATATGTTTGTATAAGCCATTGCAGATAGCCGTTTCCTTCATCTATTACACTGAAAATGTCTACTTTAATCCTTTCTAACAGATGTCTAACTAATAATTTTTAACTGCATCCTAACTGTTAATTTATAAACAGCTAAGTAATGATTTATCACAAGCAGTCTAAATAATAATTTATCAACAGCTGCCTAACTAATAATTTCTATCTACTGTTTAAAATAAGAAATTTTTTGCTTTCCAAAAAGTTTTGAAGGTACAGTGTTGAAATATTTTTCACTGAGTGCTATGGAACTCTCTGTTGTTACAAACTTGAGTTTCTCAACTCATTAAAAAATCATACAAATTTGATAGCATTTTAGGGTAGCCAGTTGGCTTGGGTGAAATATAAGTTAAACTTCAAGTGCAGTACTGATCGATTGGTATAAAACGAGTTTCTCTTTTGAAATGATCTACATGTGTTCTTGAAAATGGCTCTTAAACCTGATTGGATGATTATATTTAGAGGAACTTTTACGCCAATAAAACATGAATATTTTAAAGTTATAGAAATTTTCCGTCATTGATATCCTGAAGCCTTTCTATCGTGAAGTCAGTCTAAAACTTAATTTCTAAGTAGAAATGAGCATCTAAATGGCAATGGATAATATACCAGAATAATTAATGAAGTTTGTTTAGGTTTACCAGCTTGCAAATGCAGTCTCAAACGCTGTTGTGTTCGAAGAAAGAACATTCATGGATATTCATTGTCCTCGAGTAAAGTTTGGATTTTTCATAAAGAGTTCGAAGATTTTCAGTTGTATAGAACAGAGTTACGGCTACTGATGTTTCAAGTAGTGTTTTCTCTCAGATCAACGAATTAGATACATTGATTTTCATAGTTAGCTAATGATTCTTTCATAGTGGACAGATTTTCTATCAGCGATCTGAATATGATGGAATCATCCATCTCTCTGACTTAAAGTCTATATACGTAATACTGATTGTCCACAAAAAATCATGCACTAATATTCAATACATTGTGTGTTGATTTCTTGCACTTGCTTTAAAAATATTTAGCCTAGGGGAAACTTATCTGAAAATAACCTGTCGTGTCACCAAAATAGCAAATACCGTGTATAAACTTTATAATTGCCTTAATACTGGTACGAGCTGAATGAATGGAGATGCGTTGAAAATACAACTCATCATATGGTGAAGAATGCATTGTCACCTATAAAAGGAGAAATCAAGGAATGATATTTCTACCGCTACAGGTAAAGGACATGAAAACTACACAATGATTAACCACTGGAAACAAGATAACCAAACCGGTATCACGTTGTATATATGGTAGACATCAAATCCTTAGACATCAAAAGGATGTAAAGTCAGGTTCAGCCTGCAATTTTTCCAAATTAGAGGTTACGATATAGATTAATGTAGTTTTTGCTATGTTACTCATGAATCGTCGCACGAAATTGAAGAGCTTCGCCAACTGACATTGTTTGCAGGCTGCCGCCTTGAGGCAATTAAAAAAGTAAATCACGAACTAACCCTACAACTGAGGCTAACGGAGACACACCATGACAAGCAGCCTCACGCGTAAGCAGCTAAGTATCGATAACCAGCCTCGTACTATCGAAATGATTAAAAACCAAACGGACATCAATGTAAATCAAACTAAAATTATTAGTCATAATCTCTACACAGTGTCCTCAGTGCATCCAACTATAGAGCAAAGATTGGTCTCATTACCAGAACAACAAAAAAACTCATCTCCAATACAACAGCCAAAAACAGCGGTACAGCAATAGGGAACTACAACAAATAAAGCAGGAACCTGCACTAATAAAAAATATGAAGAGAGACATAGTAGGTCTTTAGACAGTAACAAAGCACTTATATCGGGTTGTACTAAAGTTCTGTTACACTTTGATATTTTTATTTAAAAGTCTCCAAAATTACGATTTATAGGAATAATAAAAGAAATAGGGTTTCCATAAATTTATTAGGATTATTTCAATACTATTTTTCAATTTGACCTTCTTCAGCAGCAATGACACGGCTCAGACGAGGGCAGAAACCCTTGCAAACTTTACGGATATAATTTTGCACATTGTGACCCATGAACGATTAACGGAAGACTTCAACTAGCTACTCTACACTGTTGTGGCGAACTTTACACGCCTTGCCCGCAATATACGTCCAGTCAAATGGGTTCAGGTCAGGCGACTATGGCAGCCAGATATCTTTGGGCCAAAAGTTCATGTTTGACCCTAGCCACTCTTACACAGTTTTTGCTGTGTGCACCATTTTGTTGGAATACGTAGTTTGCATTTCTAGTTATTTTTCCCACCCAGGGTAAGATTTTTGTGACATGAACATCTTTGTAAGCAGAGGCATTTAGCCTGTAGCCACGTGGGAACCACACTGGAGGCATCTTTTCCCCATTCGATGCCACGACTCCAAGCATCATCACAGAGGCCGGATGTTTGGTTGTAGACACGTTCCGTAACTCAAAGATGTCCTGACTATAGCTAACAATGCGATCATTCTGCTTGTTTACAAGAGGATCGACTGAGAACATCTTCTCATCTGAAAAAATGACAATCCGAGTACCATGATTTTTCAGGTCGTTAAGATGGCGTTTACATCGCTCAAAACGCTTCTGCTTCATTGCAACAGTTAGCAGGGGCTTTTTGACATGTTTTAAATTCTTTCCCTTCAATCTTAACAGCCCTTCTCACTGTCGAGACAGAGATATTTTTCCTGGCAAGATGAGACTTTTTGAGCGTTGGATCTTTTTGAATGTTTTTATAATGGTCTCCGTTTACACAAATCGGGGTCTACCTGAACGAGAACGATCGTTGGAGATTTTACCATCTCTTTTTACCAAAAATGTCGCAACTTCAAGCCATTGCGTCAACGTTATCACACGACATCATAGCTATCAATGAAACATGGCTAGATCTCGATGGAAGACATCTCCCAGCGGAAGTCTCAATAAAAGGATACG